>JAANDH010000654.1:47528-59050 GCA_011799765.1 Nymphaea thermarum | reverse complement strand
GGCAAGGGCAGCCTTAGTTATCCGCTAGGCAAGAGTCATCGCCAACAATCTCATTGGCAATGGCATTAAGGCTATTGGCTACCATAAGAGCAGTTGTCGATAGCATGTATTGTAGTCACATCAGAGTGAAGCTGGCGTCGATGTTGTAGGATGATTGGTAGTTGCTAGATAGACAAGTGCTTGGAGTCATTCACTTGACTCTGGCCAAGAACTGTCGCTTTCAACATCGTCAATGAGAAGACCACCGCTACCTGATGAAGGCGCTATAAGATATGTATGAAAAACCCTCCGCTTCTAATAAGGTTTATCTTGTGCTTCGTTTATTTAATTTGAAGATGACTGAAGGTGCTTCAGTTACTGATTATATAAATGAGTTTAATGTGATTATGTCTCAATTGAGTTCTATGGACAATAAATTTGTTGAAGTTCAAGCCTTGATTCTTTTGTCATCACCCCCTAAGAGTTGGGGTGCGACTATGACTATAGTGGGTAGTTCTCATGGGTCTAACAAGTTAAAGTTATCAATATTCGAGACTTGATTTTGAGCAAAAGTATCCATAGAAGAGAAGCACGAGAGACTTTTGGTGTTGCCCTGAATATTCAAGGTAGGGGAATGACGAACCAACACAGTCAAGAAAGAGGCAGACCTAAATCGAAAGGAAGCAGTCAGTCCGAACCTCAAGAAGAAGGATGCTGGAACTATGGACATCCGGGTCACCAAAAAAGAGATTTCAGATTACTGAAAAAGAAACACAAAAGCAAGAAGAGGAATGTGCAAATGTTACCACAAAGGACATACATGATGCCCTAGCCTTGAGTCTGCATAGCGAATCTTGGATTTTAGATTTTGGTGCATCTTTCACTCTACTTCATGTAAGGAAAGTATGCAAAATTACATTGCATGCAATTTAGAAATGTCTGCAGATGATGGACCACTAGATATTGTTGGGAAGGGTGATGTCCATATATGAATACAGAATGAGCATGCGTTGAAACTGAAAGATGTCAGACAAGTTTTGTGTCTAAGGAAATCTAATTTCTATAAGTCAGCTTGACGATGAGGGGTATGTCCCTATCTTTATTGGAGGATGTTGGAGGATAATCAAAAGTACATTGGTCATAGCACGATGCAACAAACTAGATACTCTATATATGACTGCAGTTATTAAAGACACTGTGGATGTAACAAAATATGATGACAACTCATTGCTATAACATTACAAACTTGTACGTATGAGTATAAAAGAGGATGAAAATTATGGCAGCAAAGAACAAATTGTCTCATTTGAAACTTCTAGAAGTTGGGCTTTGTGAATACTATATCTTTGGGAAGTAGAAAAGAGTTAGTTCCTCCAAAGTCGGGTGACCACTAAAGAAGGAGAAGTTGAAGTTAGTGTACACAGATGTTTGGGGACCCGCTCCTGTTCGTTTACTTAAGGGGGCGTTTGATGCGCCAGAAAAGAACTGTTCATCGAGAAAAATAATTCAAATTTTTAAAATTTTTCCATCGTATCAAACATGGAAAGATTTTTTCGACCGTTGAAGTCGAATTCCGAAAATTTTTTTCGGAATAAAATTTCCATCTGAAGAGATGGAGATATTTTTCCGGAATTTTATTTTTGCCTGTTATGGCATGCGAGCCCGTCTTCGCGTTTCTTCTTTTCCTTCATGTGCCGCAGCCGCTCCCTCTTCTTTCTCGTCGACGCACCCGCAAAAGACTCCCTCACGTGCCTCCTCTCCTCCTCCGCATCACAGCTCCACGCCCCCTCTCAGTGCAGCCGCTAGCCTCCCGTCCCTCTCTTTCTCGCAAGGTATTGTCTCTCTCTCTCTCTTTGATTCTCTCTCTTGTTCCCCTCTCCAAGTAGGCGTTTTGAATCCCTGCGGGTGTATCGACTGAAAAGGAAGCTCTGATGTCTGCCGTGAGCATCAATCCCCTTTTTGTTTTTGTATGTCTGCAATGTTTCTTCTGAGGTCATGTCTGCACGCATGTTTTTTGTTTCTGTTCTCATGAAGAGTTTATTCTTCTCCTTTGCCCTCTCTGATTCTTTCTCAGGTGTTTTTGTTTATTTTTCAGCCTCTGCCGTGAGTATCAATCCCCTTTTTGTTTTTTGCCTCTGCCGTGAGCATCAATCCATTCGTGGGTTCTTCTCCTTTTAGAGATTTCTCCCTCCAAGCAGGGAACTCATTCTCCGGCGACCAATTGCTTTTCCGGTGGCAAAGAAAGTTCTCCTGCAACGTGCGGCTGATCCAAGTGAGGCTCTATTTGCTACGGAAGTTTTTAAAACTATAGGGAACCCTACCGCCTCTCTTATTCCTCATTTGGGTGAATAGAGGAGGAGTTAAGAGAGAATTAGGAAAAGAGTGTGAGGGAGAGAACGAGAGTCAGAGAGAGGGAGAGAGAGACTTAAAGAGTGAGAAAGGGAGCACGAAGGAGGACGGAAGAGAAGTGGGGGGGAAAGAGAGAGAGGAACGCGAGGAAGAAGAAGGGCACTAACAGCAATGGTACAATCTTTTGAGATTTTCAATTTTCTCTTTTAATCATTAATTTTTCTATTGGATTAATGGTTTGGACAATTAGCTTGCCCATCTGAATGTAGTTTTAACAATTCATGGCATGAATTTTGTGATGTAGTGGCTTTCTTTTTTATTCAGGTGTGCTTCGTGGGTACTTACGTTGGGTAAATTTTGGGGGTTTCCTTAGATATGGAGAGAAATTGAGTGAACTGAGAGTGGAGGAGTCAATTTCAGCATGTTTTTAGAAAGCATATTTTCTTGGACTCCCAAGAGGGTTGTGGTTCGTATGGTCTCCTCTTGGCCCCTAGTTGAAGCTTATATTTAAATGTCACTTGATTAGGCCTGGTTCTTGCATTAAGCTGAAATGAAATAAGCTTTTATAGTGGTGTATGGGCTGAATTCGAGAGTTGGTATGATTGAGGATTTGACTACATTTCCGTAACTATAGGGTGGTATTGACATGTACAGATCGTGTTTTTGGGAGTTCATGATAATTAGAATCTTGATTGGTTATCAAGGGATGACTTAAGGAAGTTATGGCAACATAATGGGATCTGAAAAGGGTGGGATTATTGAACCATAATTAGGTGGGCTGGCACACAAAGCCACACCCCAACGACATGCTGGAGGTCATACTGAATAGAGCTTTCGGACATGTTGAAGCATGGATGGTTACATTGAAACATGCAATAGATTGTTAGGACATCGGATTTTAATGTTTGTCTATGAGTTGCTTAATTATTTGGTGTATGGATCATGAAAGTAGATATATATAGTAGATTGATCATAATTGACCTCTTGCTTAACCTTGATTTGTTTAGTTACATGCTAAACAGATTCAAGTTTAGATGCTGATATCGAATTTAAGTTGCTTAAATTATCCTTTATGACTACTTTATTGTATCATGTATGTTTGAGTTGCTTGATGAAAGAATCAGCTAGGATTACAAGCTTGGTTAAAATATGACTAAAAATGACAAATTATGTCATTCCATAGAGATTGACTTGTCATGAACTAGATATTTAAGAATTGAGACCGAACTTTAATGAAGGTTGCTTTCATTTCAAGGCAAGCAGTTGTAATGAGCAGAGAAATTTATCGGAATATTGATTTTTTGTGTAATTGTATAAGGAAGAAAGCGATGAAAGAAAAGTAAGAAATCAACAAGAAACCAGAAAGAACCAAGTTTAGCCTAATTTACAAATTAAATAGGTTGAATTGTGATGGTTTTGTGTGGTCTGCTCTTATATGTTTGATTATGCAAATCTTGATTGAATTATGTGAATTAAACTAAGAACCTGCTCATTGAGTCATTAATTGCTTCAGTTGTAAAAGTGGCACCCTTATTTTGATTAAGGTGACTTCACACTTTCTATGGTAGACATTTTCATATGCAGGTCATTCATTTGTCTTCATGTCGTTATTTTCTTATGCATGTTCTTAATTTGTTTTGGTGCTTCAACTTAAATAAACATTGCTTGCAAAATCGTTACAAGTAGACCTATTTTGCTTGCTAATCTGAACCACTTAACTGCAGTGTTTCGGGAAACAATAAGCGAAGATGAAGCACTAACAGGAGTGTGATGTATGTTCGAAGGTTGTGCAAGGGTTTCGACTGTTGATTTTGTTTTTTTGTTTGTTATGGTGCAGAGACATTGCATACGTATTTGCTTCTATGGATACTCTACACATGCACTTGGCTTTCTATTGAACGTTGAAGTTGTTATGTTTATGTTCTCAGGACTGGTTGAAGATGAAGAACCGACATCAGTCTGACGTATGTTTGAAGGTCGTGCAAGGGGAAAGTTTGATTCAGTTTCAGTTTTTTTGTTTTGTTATGGTGTTTCTTTGAATACTCGACACATGCATTTGGCTTTCTATTGAACGTTGAAGCTCTTCTGAACACTGAACACTGATGGGATTATGTAAACATTTTAACACTGGTGGGACTATGTATGTGGTTTGTTTAGTATTTTATCACTGATGGGAACAATGATATGATCCTTCTTTATTCACTTTGTCCTGCTTTATATGGTCCTCCTCATTCACTCTATCATATCGTCATTCATTGTTGTTGAATTGTGTGGTCTTTATTCGCTTTGTTGTGTTGTCGTTGCGCTTTGTTGTTGAACTCTGTGGTATGTTTGGTAGTCTATTGACGTGTTTTGAATTTTGCTCTTTTTATGGCTTTCATATATGTTATATGTTCCTTTTAATTGAGTTGTTGCGTCTATGAAATTCGTACGGTTGAGGACGATGGATCCACTCAACCACTATCCTCATAATATTTTAAGTTTCTCACCGGTTTGCGTTGAGATTAATATTTTTAAACTGTTTCTGTCAAATTTTAATCCGTGTGAATGAGTTGATCATTAGACCGGTTGGTTAATTTGAACCCAAAGGTTCAAATCGATGTCAATTAAAAAAGGGCCAAAATGTCAGCAAATCAGAATTGTTCTAATCGATTGTGTGGGCGAGTATATCCGGTCTATACGTCCATACATTCAAGACCATGTTCTTGCCATATTTTTGTAAATCCAGACAAATGTTTCCATATCATCAAACTAAGAATTAAATTTCTGGAAATATATTTCTGTACCATGAAACTCAGAAATATAGATTTGGTAATATATTTCTGAGTCATCACACACACACCAAAATTGGAATCGGAAAAATTTTTCTCATTCCATTTTTCCATTTCCCATATTTCCAACAATATATTTCCAGAAATTTTTTTTCTAGGCCATCAAACGGCCCCTAAAGGATCACTCTATTATGTCACATTCATTGATGTTCTCTTGGAGAATCGCTCTATTAGGTCACATTCATTAATGATTGCACCCAAAAGGTATGGATTTTTTTTTTGAAAAAAAAAATCTGATCACTTTGATGCTTTTAAAAGATATAAAGCTGAAGTTGAAGATCAAATTGACAAGAAAGTGAAATGTCTATGATAAAAAAATGAATGTCAATATGACTGAGTTCAAGGACTTTTTTGCAAACAATGGAATTTAGATGGTGAAAACGATTGCAAAAAAACCATAACAAAATGCGTTGTTGAACACATGAATAGAACCTTGAATGAAAGGGTGAGGTGCATGAGATTGCATTTTGGCCTGCCCAAGTGCTTTTGGACTGATGTCATTAGTACTCTACGTATGTAATCAAACATGGACCCTCTATTCCCTTGAATTACAGAATACCTAAAGAAGCTTGGGTAGGAAATGAGGTAAACGTTTCACACTTAAGAAGTTTTGTTTGGGTTTTTTATGTGCATGTTGACTCTAATGATAAAGATAAGTTAGATCTAAAGTTGAAAAAATGTTAGTTCATTGTTTATGGCAATGATGAATTGGGTTATCGCTTCTAGGATGATGAAAAAAAGGAAAATCATCAGACAAAAAAATGTAATTTTCAATGAAACAACACTTACAAAGATAAGGACAATATTTCTCAAGGAAGGACAAAAAATCAAGAAGCATGCAAAGAGCATGTTGAATTGGAAGTGTTTTTTTGAAGAGGATATAGTCAGAAATAACTTTAAAAATGTTGAGAACAACCAATTGGAACAAAATCCTAGCATGCCTCAAGCATTGACAAGATCAAGTAGGACACCAAAACCTACTCAAAGGTACTCTCCTAGTTTGCATTATTTACTGTTGACTGATGCTGGGAACCAGAATGTTTTGATGAAGCAATGTAGGTAAAAGATTTTGTCAAGCGGGAGTCAGCAATGAATGAGGAAATGAACTCCTTGCACATGAACCAAACATGAGTGCTAATAGAGGAATCAGTTTGGAAAAACAGCTATGCATAATAAATAAGTCTATCAAGTAAAAGAAGAAATTGATGGTAGCAAGAGGTACAAGACAATGGTAGGGTGAAGGGTTTTTAGGAAAAAGAATGTACTGATTACACTGAAATATTCTCTTAGTTGTTAAATTGACTACAATTAGATTGGTGCTGAGTTTGGTTGCAGCTGAAAATCTAGCAGTCATTACCTCACACAATCTCGCAAATGTTACATCATATGCATTATCTTACACATTCATTAAGACACAGTCGTTATCTCATGTGGATGATCTCACACAAGTTGCCTCTTCATGCAGTGTACTAATGAACAGTAAGGTGCACTGTGAAGGCCATATTGTACAACATAGTATCGGTTGTATGAAGCACCATGAAAGCCATATTGTATGACACACCGCACCTGCATCAACATTTTCTTTTTTTTTGCATCAACATTTTTTTCTTTTTTGCACTTTCTTCACCTTTAGATCCTCTACATGTGCTTGTTCGATTTCATTGAATGTTCATTCATAAAAAAAAGGTAGTGCAAGAAGCCATTGCCTTTGTCATTTAGCACCGACAAACAAGAAAGCACAATGATATTATTATGAACTCACTATCTTTTCTTTCTAATGACATTCCAGCCATTTTTGCTTCAAGACCAAGCTTTCTTCACCTGCAACCTCTCTTTAATAGGAACCTCTCTCCTTCTTCTCTCTTACAGATCCTCCTTCATTGCGAGAAGCAATGCATGTTATGAATGCATGTTGTGTCTGTGCAATGTTAGCGCATTGAAGTAAACATGCACATTGTACATTCTCTGTCACAAAGGTCAATACTGAAAGTTGATATATAGATAGTAGGGTCCACCCCCTATGTATGCTCGTTGTTTGCACAGGGTAGTGCACAGAACTCACTCTCTCCTAATGAGGCAACACTTGCATGTGAGGGAGTTTGCTTGTTCTAGAGCTAACTGCATCCGTCCAATTAATGGAGGCTTCCCTGCAAGGATAACCTGATTCACCACTAGAAGATCTGCATCTTTACCCACTTGCTATATCAATTGTGTGGGCCATTAACCTAACAAAAATAACGTGAGCCCTTTTATGGGTTTTCCATCATGTTTCCAACGCACTAACTCATTCATTACATAAGTCATTCCCTCTTTTTTTTAATTTTAAGTACTTTATTTCCAGACAACGGACACCTAAGCATTTTCTTAGGGAGGGCATCATTAAACCTAGGCACCAGGCCAGGCCAGGACACCTAAGCATTTTCAATTTGGGGCTTATTGTGTTGGGCCCAGCCCAGCCCGGTAATTAGTGGGTCGGGCTCGGGCCCGTGACCGTAATTGTCGGGGGCTCGAAAAGCACGACAATATTTTTTTTTTTTTCATAAATGAACTTGGCTTAGGTCTTAGGGTTTTCTTTTCTTCGCTCTTCTCTTTGACGCCTCACTCTGCAGTCCTCACTCGGCCACTCCCTAGAGAAAGAACAAAGAAAGAAAAAGTGAGAAGAAGGGGCTCGCAGAGTCACAGTCCCGGAGGTTGCAGGCAGGGCGGCTGGAGAGCGGCAGCACCGGCGAGGAAGGGGCTCACAGTCCCGGAGGAGGAGGCGCTGGCCAGTACGCGACAAGAGTCTCGACCAAAAGGGTTTTTCTCTTTTTCCACTCCCTCTGTGCTTGCGGCTCTACGAGAAGAGCGAGCTGCCTCCCTCCTCGTCACCCATCAGTTGCCTCCATCTGTCCTCCCCATCGGCCGTCGCCATCTCCCTGGTTCTTCCCATCACACTTTTGAAAAAGCTCACAGGTTGGATTCAACATCTGGTGGATGTGGTGTTCGTCAGTTTAAAACTGTGTTTCTTCTAAAACTGTGTTTCTTCAACTTTTAGGAAGGGTGATGGGAAGAACACTGACGGTTCACGGTGCTTCAAACTTGTGGCGCTGTCATCTCAGACGTAGCTAGCTGTCGAGCAAGGATCTAACAGAAGCCTAGGTGTCGGGCTGGCCCGATGGTAATAACGGGCTTGCATTTGGACTTTTTTTTCGGGCCGGGCTGGCCCGGCCCAGCCCTAGGCATCATGATGCAGATGTTTGCACATAGTATGCGTTAGGCAGTAGGTAAGGCCAGTGGCCTAGTGCAACAGATGCAGGGCCTCACAGTTAGCACTATGCATGGCCAAGATATTTTGACTTGGGGCTTCGGCAGGCTAATGTGATAGGGTATCCCGGCACAGTCGTGGCCAAAGATTCTAGCTGACAACAAGAGACAATATTGTGAGGAGTTGCCAAGACTTTCAACGAGCAGAGGTCGATGGGTCAAAGGCTCGCCGACTCCAGCCAGCAGTAGCCAATGCCTACAGATCTGCAACGAGTGCACAGCTTGGGTGGTGGCCGACGCTCACGAGCAAGTGGCTAGTCTTGGTACTCGATGGTGGGGTGGTTGGTAAGACATTGAGCAACAAAGGCTCGGGAAAGACGGCCAGCCGAAGAATCCATACAGGGCCAACATGGTTGTGTGCGATGGCTGACCTGCAAAGCACCTGCTGGCAATGGGGTTTGCAAGAGTGTGGGTACAAAAATGCTAAAGGCATAAGGACAAAAGATGGAATATAACGTTTATGAGATAATAAGATAACGAGCGAATGTATGAGATAATGTTAAATATAAATATAAGATAATAAAATATTGATGAGATAATGAGATAGCGTTATAAGTGAGACAAAAAAAAAAGAGAACACTTTTTTACTGATTGAAGGGAAGGGATATATTGATGATAATGATATGCATATAAGGATGAAAAAATTACCTTTATCAAATTATTTTTTGTTGTCCCTACAAAAGGTTTCTTTTTGTATTAATTATGGGCATTTTCTGTCATTATTACAATGGCGCATGAAATTTCATTCATGGAGACGACGTATATAACCAACTTCGACTTAATAGAAGCAGTATGTCTTCAATTTGGTGTCATTCTTCATCACATTGACCTCAATAAATGATGGCCATGGAATTAATCTAATGATCGAACTCTCGGTCCGCCCCCCCTGCCTAACAAACTATACTATGCCCCTTGGGGTATGCACCTTTCTTTCTTTTAATGTTTAAAGCCTGGTTCTTAGATCTTTTTGTTCCAAAATTATCTTCCTGATTTCACATCACTCCAAGAATCATCCGATCAACTTGTTAATTAAACTAATTAAAAGAACATTTGGTGCTAACTGCTAGGGTAGGTGCGCGGTATGACGTATGAGCAATTAAGTTTCCCAGTAACCGTGTATTTAAAAATCATACATGGATCACCTAATCTTGAAAAAACGCGTCCCCATAATTTCTTTAAAGGTCATGTTCATGAATAATTCAAAAATGAAGGACGAACAGGCTCGGGCGGCACACGTTAGAAATATTTTGGAAAACTTGTGGTGTCCTCCTTTTACAACCAAGCCGCGTTTTATTTGGTCACCACAAAGGTCTCTCTCTCTCCCTCTGAACGGATGAATATATATATATATATATATATATATATATATATATATATATATATATATATATATATATATATATATATATATATATATATATGCACAGGAGTTGTCTTTTCATCCTTTCTGCCATGAAAATCAAACTAGAAGCTTTACGTTCCCAAAGAAGTCATGTTGATGCTATATTTTCTGTTTATATTTTGCGACAACTTGTGGTTGAGCAGATTTCGGTGTCCCTTTATCAACAGTAGAAAGGACATCCACGCCGCAAGCGACAATAAATGTTTCTATGTGGATATATGTCGCCGTCTCAATTAGCAGACTGGTTGGATCTATGTGATCACCCGCATGATCTTGATTCCATTTAGCTAATATTAAAGGGGTGGCCGGAATTGTAGAATTCCAGAACTAAAATTCTGGTTTTGGTGAAATAGGAATTATGGTAGCAAACAAAGAATTTTGATTCAAGAATTATAGGCACGTACTTGAATCAAAAATATGGAATTGTAGTTACAGCATAAGGGGTGGAATTATGATTCCAGAATTTTAGATTCTTTTTTTTCTTTAGAGTACATGTCACCATAGTTTTAATTCATTCACTTTAAAATTAATTTTAGAGTACATGTCATTTTTCTTAGAGTACATGAATGTTGACAATGAACATCAGGCCTTCAATTTATTTTTAAGATCATATCAACAAGGCTAATTGCGAGAAAAAAAAACTTTAGACATCACATTTAGACAGTCTAATTTTTGTCTTTGACATAATGGCCTGGTTTCTACCAATTTCCATATGTATTATATGAGTAAGTAATTGGTAAATAACAGACCATCATATGTATATATAAGTAGTTGGTAAATACCAGACCACTAGGTAAGAAATAAAAACCAAACCTCATAAATTTATAATAAAAAATATTTTTAAACAAAATGTGAACATCTTAATATGTTTATAAAAACTATTTTATTTAAATCATGTTTAGTTCAAGTTATTTTTGTAAAACATTTCATTTTTCTACTATCAAAGTTTGGGTGTTTTATGAGCCAATTATTGTTTATTACTAAAAAAAACATTATTAAGGAAAAAAATGACTAACCTTAATACATGTCACTTCTCAAATCAACATCAAATCCCCTTAAGCTCACATCTATAAGATTAGATTGCAAAAAAAAAAACAAAAATTTAATTGGTTTTGTTTTTATCTCTTACTAAAGTGGTATGGAAGTGACCAATCTCTCTCGCTCTCTCTATCTTAGATAAAGAGAGAGAGAGAGAGAGATTGGACCAGACCACTTGGGTAAGGGATAAAAACCAGACCTCTTAAATTCATGTTAAAAAGTGTTTTAAACAAAATGTGAACCTTCTAATGCATTTGCAAACACTAATTTAATGTAAAATCATGTTTGGTTTAAGTCATTTTTTGTAAAATAAATTGATCTTTCTAATATGAAAGTTTTGATGTTATAATAGACATTCATTTTTTATTGTTTAAAAAACATTTTTTAAGAAAGAAACAACCAACTCAATACATATTTCTGACCAAAACACTCTTAAGATCATATCTACATGGTTAGATTACAAAAAGAACATTTTTATAATTAATGTTAATGTCTGTTTTTTGTCTCTTACTCAAGTGGTCTGGTTTGTACCGATATATATATATATATATATATATATATATATATATATATATATATATATATATATATATATATATATATATATATATATATATATC
>JAANDH010000654.1:7500-47428 GCA_011799765.1 Nymphaea thermarum | reverse complement strand
AGTCGTGACCTATGGGCTTTGCATATCTACACAGTTGGTTTTCATTGAACATAATAGTAATAGATATCCAACTAATGACAAATCTCATCATGAAACTCACGCCTCGTTTCTCAAAGGTTTCTATACATATAGTTATGATTCAAATTTATGATGTCCTTTCCTTTTCTTATATAACATTCCATAAGTTTTTTCCCGTCTAATGGAGCAAGTACATTCTATAAGTTGTTGGGTAAAATCTTTGGACATATACATCTCTAATTACAAATAAAAAGAAGGCATCAAATGTCTAAATTTATGAAAATATAAGAGGGGCTTTAAACGGTACTATCAGAATCGGCCTGAATCACCCGATTGGAATTGGTGTCAACTGAATTGGCTTCTTGAGCCAATTCCATAGTGCCACTCCACAGCCTTGAACTTTTTCTTAAATATTTGTTCAGAATTTCTTATTTTTCTTATTTTTGTAAATTTATGTATTTGTTCTAAAAATATTCTTTAACACTATGGCAGATTTACAACTGAGCCACTGACTCAGCTGAATATGTGTCGGACACTAGTTTTCGAAAAAATGGTTTTTCTTTGGGTGGGCATATAACTTCATGCATATAGATGAAGACATTATGATTCATGGCATGGAGAGCTCTTAGGACTTTTGGGTGAAAATAGCTGATTATCATCTTAACAATGGTATATTCGTTCTTTAAATATTACCGGGTAAGTTGAAGAAGAAGAAACCTACCGACCGACTGCTTCCCTCTGAAATCAGTATCAGGCATTCGACTAGTCTGGTGTGAGTAGGCAACGGGCTCGACGTCGATTGACGTCACCCTTCTCATGTTTAAGACATTGAACCACGTTGCCTTTACCAGTGGGATCTTCCCTCATGCCAAGCTCAGACATGGCTCTGTCGCCACCAAACGCCCTTCTGTCCCCTCTTTGTCTTCCTCTTCTTCTCGTTGTTCTTCTTCTTCATCTCTCCATGTTTCATGCTTTGACTACCAACAGTTTCATCTACGACGATGGCTTTCGTCCAGTCAATCTGACCTTAACAGGTGAATCTGTGATCACTTCGTCCGGCGCTCTGCAATTGACCAATCGTAGCGGTCTATGGAGCATGGGCCACGCGTTCTACCACGATCCCCTGCAATTCAAGTATCCTTCAGATGTTTCAAATACCACTGCATCTTTTAGCACTCAATTCATCTTTGCCATCGTCTCTGGAAGTGAAACCCTTAGAGGCAGTGGCTTCACGTTTGCTGTCGCCCCTTCAATGCTGGCCAACACAACTGGTGGAGACTATCTAGGCCTTGTGAGAAACTCCAGCAATGGCAACTTCTCAAATCATGTATTTGCAGTAGAATTCGACACGGTTTTGGGGACATGGTTGGGGGACATTAACGACAACCATGTGGGCGTTGACATCAATGGAGTAATATCCGACACCTCCCAAACTGCTGCTTATTTCACAGACGATGGCAAGAATAAAACCATTGATCTAAACTCGGGGAAGATGATCCAAGCATGGGTAGACTACAATGCAAATGAAAAGTTGCTTAACGTAACCCTAGCTCCGATCCCATTTTCCACCAAGCCAATCAGACCTCTCATATCATACTCTGTTGATCTATACCCTGTTCTTCTTGACTTCATGTATGTTGGTTTCACTTCCGGCACCTCGAAGTCTGCGAGCGATCACTACATTTTGGCATGGAGCTTCACAATCAATGGAAAGTCCCAGGATCTGGACCTCTCAAACCTCCCCAAGATCTCCAAGAAACAAGTACCAATATGGAAGTCTCCTAGTTTCCTGCCTTATACTACTGCCTTCACAGCACTGTTTTTTATTATGCTTGGTATCATTTCTTACCTAGTCTACAGGACGAGAAAGCTTTCTGATACAGTTGAAGTGTGGGAGCAGGATTACCCACATAGGCTGCCTTACAGGGAGATCTTCAAGGCAACCAAAGGATTCTCTGAGAAGGAAGTGTTGGGCAGAGGAGGTTTCGGTAGTGTTTACACTGGGATACTACCCAGCAGCAGAATGCAGGTTGCTGTCAAGAGAGTATCACACAATGGCAAACAGGGACTGAGGGAGTTTGTTTCAGAGGTGTCCAGCATGGGGAGGTTGAGACACAGGAACTTGGTTCAGTTGCAGGGTTGGTGCAGAAGGAAGGAAGAGCTTCTGCTTGTGTATGAATTCATGCCAAACGGCAGTCTTGACACTTTCCTGTTTGGCAAAAAGGAAAGGAACCTCAGCTGGGAAGAAAGGTTCAAGATACTTAAAGGAATTGCTTCAGGCCTTCTGTATCTGCATGAAGGATGGGAGCAGGTTGTTGTTCACAGAGATGTGAAGGCAAGCAATGTCCTGCTAGATGCTCAAGTGAATGGAAAGTTGGGAGACTTTGGGCTAGCTAGGCTGTATGAGCATGGGACTGATCCACAAACGACCCACATAGTGGGCACAGTGGGCTACATGGCGCCGGAGCTGTTGATCACTGGAAAGGCGACGACAAGCTCAGATGTGTTCAGCTTTGGGGCTTTCCTTCTTGAGGTGGCCTGTGGAAGGAGGCCAGTTGAAATCACAAGGCCAAGCGATGAAGTTCTTCTAATGAGTTGGGTGTTCATGTGCTGGAAAAGAGGGGACTTGCTCAGTGTGATGGATGAGAGGCTGGAAATGAGGTATGTGAAGGCAGAGGCAGAGCTTGTGCTGAAGCTGGGAGTTTTGTGCTCACAGCTGAAACCAGAAGATCGGCCGAACATGCGGCAGGTTGTGCAGCTACTTAATGGAGACGTGCCACTGCATGAGGTTCCTTTAGAAACTCTGATAATTGAAGATGAGATTGACCATGACCAGCTAGCTGTAGCATATTCATCTTCAGACAGACATATTTCTAGGTTCTGTTCCAGTTCACAGACAGAGAAAAGTACTGATACCTCTCGGACGTAGTACAGTAAGACAAAGTCAATCTCATGTCTAGAACGACCAAATCTGCACTTGATAAATATGGAAGTAGCTTAGACTGCAGCCTTCTTCTCTTTCCTTTTTCAGGATATGTTTGAGGGAGCACATGTGTAACTTTAAGCTAATAAGCATCATATGTAGTCGTCCAGTCATTTATCTCTTCGCTTGTGCTTCAATTTGTCACTGTGCACTTGGAATTGTAATTGTTTGTCTTTTTGCTCATATCTTTTTAAGGGTCCCAAATGGTTAGACTCGTTAAGGAGAGCAGACCTTCCATTCAATCGGGCAGACGTTATTGAAGTCTAATGTTTGCTTAGAGGAAAGATCCCTCATAAAAGGGATTTCAGATGAGCTTCAAATTTGAAATTTGATGTGGGCAGATGGTGGGACTTGGGACTGCAATTAGTAGTTATAAGTTTGCTTTTCATGAGTATCGAGGAACAATGTCTCTTTGATTTTCATGAGTATCGAGAACCAAGGTCTCTTTGATTTTCATGAGTATCGAGGACCAAGGTCTCTTTATACACATGTATACTCGATAAAAATAACTTGTCTTTAATTCAAAGGAGCAACCTTCTTCACAAGGGAAGGTCCGCCTGTTTGAACTCACTTCACATTGTCCGGCCTCAAAAGCCTGTGACTGAAAGCTATCAACAAGTCACGGATTGTTACTCTTGAACGCAGAATACTGGCGTTACTTTCTAAGTAACCATGTCCAGAAACACCCACGTTGACTCTAGAGTCCGACTGTCATGGCTCCAGTTGGAAACTCTTGTGCCACACCGTCTTAGCCCGTTACTTCTACAAGTTACCATTAAATGATCCCAATCCTGGCCAGTCCATATATACCTCTTCCCTGCAAACGATCTCCTAAAATCCAGGTTAGACCCTCTCCATATCATGCTCAGAAATGGCTTTGATACCACAAAAAACCTTTCATGTTTTTTGTCTTCTTCTTCTTCTTGTTCTCCTCTCCAACTCTGCATCTTCATCTACCAGCAGCTTCATCTATGAAGATGGCTTTGATGAAGTCAATCTGACCCTAACGGATGAAGCCACTATCACTTCGTCTGCTGCTCTGCTTCTCACCGATGGTCACCCCGCATTGTGGGGTATGCATTTCACTCTGTTCCTCTGCTATTCAAGCATCCCCCAACTTTTGCCAACGCAACTTCATCTTTTAACACTCAATTTGTCTTTGCCATCGTCTCCAAAATCAAATTCTATGGTGGCAATGGCTTCGTGTTTGTTGTCGCACCTTCCATGCTCTCCAACACCACCGGCGGCGACTACGTGGGCCTCGTGAAGAACTCTACCAATGGCGACTTCTCCAACCACGTATTTGCAGTAGAATTCGACAAATCTTTGGGGACATGGTTAAAGGACATCAATGGAAACCATGTTGGTGTTGACATCAAAGGCGTCATCTCCAATACTTCCCAAACTGCTGCTTACTCCACAGACGGTGCCAAGAACAAATCAATTGATCTGAAGTCAGGGAGCCTCATCAAGGCATGGATCGACTACGATGGAAGTGAAAAGCTTCTCAACGTAACCATCGCTCCTGTGCCGTATTCCTCCAAGCCAGTCAGGCCTCTCATATCATATTCCGTTGATCTATCCCCTGTTCTTCTTGATCAGATGTACGTTGGTTTCACTTCCGGCATATCAAGATTCGTCAGCGAGCAGTATATCTTAGCTTGGAGCTTCGCCATCAATGGTAAAGCACAGGAAGTGGATCTCTCCAATCTCCCACAGATCAGGAAGAAGACGACAACATCTACTAGGATTTCAGTTTATTCCATCGCCTTTACGCTGTTGTTTCATATGATGATTGGTAACATTTCTTTCTAGTGTATAGGAAGAAGAAGCTGATCTCTGAGAGTTGAAGATTGGGAACGGGACTACCCACATAGGCTGTCTTACAGAGAGATTTTCAAGGCCACAAAGGGGTTCAACGAGCAGGAAATTTTACGCAGGGGAGGATTCGACAGCGTTAACAAGGGAGTGCTGCCGAGCAATGGGACGGAAGTTGCAGTCAAGAAAGTCTCCCACGACAAAGGTCAGGGACTAACAGAATTTGTCTCAGAGGTGTCCAGTCTGGGGAGGTTGAGGCACAGGAACTTGGTTCAGTTGCAGGGTTGGTGGAGAAGAAAGGGCGACCTGCTCCTCGTCAGGGCACAATTTTTCAAAGTTCTTTTGTTAATGACAATAGTGACCTCACTCCAACGTCTCTCCCCAAGATGGAAGGTGGACCAACGGCTCTCTCCATAGAAGGCGACACTCCAATGAAAGAAACAAAGAAAGACTTCCTATTGAAGCCATCTATGAAGAGAAACAATATCTTGCTACCAACTCTCCAACGTCTAGTATTGATGTATAAAATCAAAGAAGAAAATCTGTAAGATAGAGTTGAAGAGATTCAGAAATCAAAAACACCATCATCCCGTGGACGTAGATCATTTTGATCGAACCACGTAAATAGTCTTGCCTCTGTTGTGTGATACTTTTCTTTTTTCCTTTGTCTTGGGAGTTCTTTTATGGTATCAGAGCCAATCGATTCATCATTGAGAATCAATTTCTGCCATGGCGTCTTCTTCAAGCAACAACACACACAGCAATCAAATGGGCAATGGTATGGAAACTCCCTCCTCCTTTTTACTGCAACACCCAAATCATCTTCAACTCTCTCTTGGTATCAAATTGAACACTGAAAATTATTTGGTGTGGGAATCTCAATTCACTCCCATACTGTTGTCATGTGATCTGATGGGATTCGTTGATGGAACGAGACCCGCACTAGAAAAATATAAGCCTGGCATGACAGAAATCAGCCAAGATTATCTCAATTGGCTGCGACAAGACCAAATCCTTCTGTGTTGGATTAAGTCGTCATTATCTGAAAATGTTCATGCTCAGATTATTGGATTGAAAACCTCGGCAGAGGTCTGGAATGCGTTGAAACATTCCTACGCCGCTCATTCGCGGTCAAGAGTTATGCAGTTAAAGTCTCAATTACAAGATTTGAAAAAGGGCAATATGCCCATGGATGCATATTTTCAGAAAGTAAGGGTTATAACACATCAATTAGCTATAGCATCTAAGCCAATAGACGAAGATGATTTAGTTTTATACATATTGAGGGGTCTGCCAGTTGAGTATCTTGCCTTCAAAATAAGCATGGAGACACGTAAAGAACCCGTTAGTCTCAACGAGCTTTATGGCCTCCTTCTTCTGCAAGAAGCAAATCAAAAGAATCACGAGGATGAATTTCTGCCCACTGTGAATAATGTCCTCAAGGGGCACAATGAGCGACTACATACTTATCGTGGTCGAGGAAGGTCTGTATACAAAAACAGAAATTTTCAAGGCAAAGAGATATCAATATGTCAGATCTTTGAGAGGACAGGGCATGTAGCTAAAAACTGCTATACTTATTTGAATCTCGTCAAAAACAAGAGCCCAAATCCTCAAGCGTTTCATGCTGCCATTGAAAACGCTTCAAAATCATCAGTTAGGGATGATAATTGGTATCCCGATTCAGGCACAACCCACCACGTCACCAACGATATCAACAAACTTTCTATACATACAGACTATCGTGGAAAAGACACTCTGAAGGTTAGAGATGGAACAGGTTTGTCTATACTCCACATTGGTTCATCCATGCCCACTAGAAATTTGTTTTTAATCCAATAACTTACATGTTCCAAATATAACTAGGAACTTGCTCTCTGTTCAAAAATTTTGTAAAGATAATGATGTTTATATCGAGTTCCATCATAACTCGTGTTTTGTGAAGGATCAAGCCGGGAAGGTACTGCAGCAAGGAACCAGCCAGAATGGCCTCTACAAAATTAACTTTGCAACAAATAAAGAGGTCATGTGTAGCGAACGAGTATCTTTGGAGACTTGACATAAAAGACTTGGCCATCCCGCTTTTGTTACAGTTAGGCGCGTCTTAAATAATTTTGATTTATGCTATGATAATTTGTTTCCTCCAACTATATGTGAAGCATGTCATAAGGCTAAGAGTCATAAACTACCTTTTCAAGTTGTTTCTTATAAAGCACAAAAACCTCTTGAAATTGTTTATTCTGATGTTTGGGGTCCTGCTCCGATTTTGGGAACTAATGGTTATCGTTACTATGTTATTTTTGTTGATGCATATTCTAGATATATATGGTTCTATTTGCTTAAGTTGAAATCCGATGTTATGGCTGCTTTTAAATCCTTCAAAGCACTTGCTGAAAATCATACAGGGCATAAAGTTAAATTCTTGCATTCTGATGGGGGTGGTGAGTACCAAAGTCTACAATCGTTTTTATCTGAAAATGGCATAGGACATCGAAAGAGCTGTCCTCACACTCCCGAACAGAATGGGAGTGCTGAAAGATGGCCCAGACACATTGTTGAAACTGGTCTTTCTCTTCTAGCTGAAGCAAATATTCCAAAGAATTATTGGCCATATGTTTTCAATTCTGCTATGTATCTTATCAACCGCATGCCCACCAAAGTTCTCAACTATCTTTCACCTCTGGAAAAGTTATTTCAAAAAATCCCAGATTATAATTTTCTTAAAGTCTTTGGATGTGAATGTTATCCCCACCTAAGATCCTATGCGGCTCACAAACTTGATTTTAGATCTAAAAGATGTGTTTTTCTTGGGTATGCCTCTCAACACAAAGGTTACTACTGCCTGAATTTGAAAAATAAAAAGATTTTTATCTCTCGCCATATCGTTTTCAATGAAAAGTCCTTTCCTTTCAAGGAAAATAAGACCAATGAGCAACCTGTTTCTAGTGATCAACATCTGCCTCCGCCTCAATTTGTTCCAATTTTCTCCAACGTCAACCACTCGAGAGACACCAATGGTCATAGAAGTGATAATGAGGAGAACCATGCCACTCCCAACTCTCAACCAAGCATCTCCAACCATGATGAGCAAGTTGACTTGATACAACTTAGATCAAATGAGAATCAACAAAACCTAGACCAACCTGTAAGTGTCGAACCCAACAGTGAACCTACCAGAACCCATAGTATGATAACACGTTCCCAAGCTGACCGGGTCCAAACAGAAAATATCGAGCCAATCGTTGAGCCTACTAGAATCCATAGCATGACAACTCGGTCCCAAGTCGGTATAGTTAAGCCCAACACTAGCTATACTGCCTATGAAACCCACTCAGCTACAAAATATCCTTTAGTCCTATCTACAACCTCGAATTTGTCCATTGAAACCGAACCCACTACTCTTCAAGAAGCCCTCGCTTGTAGACATTGGAAGGAAGCTATGGAAAGTGAACACCTCGCTCTCCTCAAAAATCAAACTTGGAGTCTTGTTCCTACCTCTAGTGACAAACATATTGTAGGATGCAAATGGGTTTTTAAAATCAAACGGAGGGCTGATGGTTCGCTAGAAAGATATAAAGCGAGACTAGTGGCCAAAGGGTATAGCCAACAGGAAGGGATTGACTACACTGAAACCTTCAGTCTAGTAGTTAAACCCACAACCATTAGAATAATTCTCACTATTGCTTTGAGTCGCAGGTGGAAATCAATCAATTAGATGTTCAAAATGCCTTTCTCCATGGAACACTAGAAGAAGAAGTCTATATGGCTCAACCGCCCGGTTTTGAAGACATGAACTATCCCACTCACGTCTGCAAGCTTCACAAAGCGTTCTATGGCTTGAAACAAGCCCCAAGAGCTTGGTTCTCTCGTCTAAGTACTTTCCTTCACAAGATGGGTTTCCAAGGAGCCAAAACTGATAACTCGCTTTTATCTACAAAGATACGAAGACGGTCATGTACATTCTTGTTTATGTGGACGATATCATATTAACAGGAAGCTCAGATGTGCATATTCAAAAACTGATTGCTGCATTCAAATCAGAATTTGCAATCAAAGATCTAGGAAGTCTTCAGTTCTTTTTGGGCATTGAAGCCAAACATTCTTCTCAAGGCTTGTTCTTATCTCAATAGAAATACATCTTGGATCTACTAAAGAAAACAAATATGGTAGAAGCAAAACCAATTTCTACACCCATGGCTACATCTCCAACTTTGGCGGCACATTCAGGGTTTTCTTTTCACGATCCAAGCCTATACAGAAGCATAGTTGGAGCTCTACAGTATGCAACAATGACGAGACCAGACATATCATTTGCAGTAAATAAAGTTTGTCAATATATGCACAATCCAACCAACACCCATTGGGCTGCCGTGAAGCGAATATTAAGGTATCTAAAGCAAACGTTTGACCATGGACTGAATCTAGAACCGTGTACAGAAATGGATATCTCAGCATACAGTGATGCGGATTGGGCTGGATGCCTGGATGACAGAAAATCCACTAGCGGCTATGCAATATTTGTTGGGGGGAATCTTGTCTCTTGAAGTTCAAAAAAGCAAAATGTAGTATCTCGGTCTAGCACTAAAGCAGAAAATAGAGCCATCGCTAATGCAACAGCTGAAGTTACTTGGATCAAATTCCTATTACAAGAACTTGGAATAAAATCATCTCGAGAACCAATTCTTTGGTGTGACAACATTGGAGCCACATATCTTGCATCTCATCCAGTATATCATTATAGATGCAAACATGTAGAAATCGATCTTCTCTTTGTTAAGGACAAACTTGCAAAAGGGGAATTGGCCATCAAGTACATTTCGACAAAGGATCAAATTGCTGATATCTTTACCAAACCATTGCTAAAGCAGGCACATGAAAGGTCATCAAGTTCAATCTCAACCCTATCAACGACAGGATGAGATTGACGAGGGGTGTTAACGACAATAGTGACCTCACTCCAACGTCTCTCCCCAAGATGGAAGGTGGACCAACGGCTCTCTCCATAGAAGGCGACACTCCAATGAAAGAAACAAAGAAAGACTTCCTATTGAAGCCATCTATGAAGAGAAACAATATCTTGCTACCAAAAGAGACATTGAACTCTCCAACGTCTAGTATTGATGTATAAAATCAAAGAAGAAAATCTGTAAGATAGAGTTGAAGAGATTCAGAAATCAAAAACACCATCATCCCGTGGACGTAGATCATTTTGATCGAACCATGTAAATAGCCTTGCCTCTGTCGTGTGATACTTTTCTTTTTTCCTTTGTCTTGGGAGTTCTTTTATCTTTACCCTGTATGGCGTAAGTCTTTGCCTGCAGACTTACCAGCCTATCACTACCCGTACGAGGACTTAAGGAAACAAATGGACAAACAGGCTTTGCCTCAACTCGAGGACTTAGTTTTTTTCTTAAAGGCAACTCTTTACAGACTCAAAGCATACAATCCTCGCCTACACTATACATCGCTCGGCTTAAGTACGAAACCAAAGCATTTGAGTTTCAAAACAAGGCGGCAACACAAGTCCGCCAATATTCAAATTCAAGCACAACGCGCCATGGCCGTTCCGCCCAAGCTTGAATTCAAACTTAGGCGCCACGGCCATAACGAACTTTTCAAACACAGCCGTGGGCTGCCGTCGCTCATCGGCCACCTGTCCACAACCGTTGCCGTGGGTGGCAACGGTTGGCCACGAGCCCTCTGCCTCGCGAGCCATCTGTTCTTGCAGGGCCGTTGCTTGACACGTCCCTCGGCCTGCAACTGCTAAGCGCTGCCTGGCACCTTGGCCGGCTGCCATCTAGCAACACCCGTTCCCTCCAAGGTATCTCGCTTGAATGAACGTCATCCATTGCCACCATATGTCCCAGCCATACATCCGCAGCAGCCACGCGTCCAGGGTCCGGTGCCCCGTCACCATCCTGGTTCCCTATATAGGTGTTGTAGGAAATCTCTTCGCGCGAGCAGGGCTGCACCCAAAAACACTCGAGCTACCATAAATTCCGGATTGCCAGCTGTTGCTGCCTCCTGGCCTGCGTCTGCCGACCTCCAACCTGCTTCTACCGACCAGGGACATGCTGCATGCGCGTACGAGACCAGGTAAGTGCCTTATCTTTGTGGCCTCCCTTTGGCCAACTTCGGCTAGCTAGGCCGACCAATCTCTGGTTGGCCAGGCCCTGCCTTCCTTGGCATGTGGCCAGGATAGGGGTCTTACAGGCCTCCCCACCAGCTGTGCTCGACGTCCCCGTCGAGGCCAAGTATTGCTGCACCTGGTCTTCGAACTGCCAGAGGTGGGCATCCCTTTCCCAGCTGTCCTCACTCTCCAGCCTACCCTTCCACCTTACCAGAAACTCATGGTAGTAGTTGGATTTGTTGTGTTCCTTCAACCGGTGGTCCAAAATCTGTGCAACTTTCCTCTCAAATTGCACACTCACACTAGGCGGTGCCCTAGTGGAGACAAACCTAGCTGGGTCCTCACTGTCCTTATGAAAAGGCTTGAGGAAACTTACATGGAATACGGGATGAGACTTGATCCTTGTGGGCAGCTCCAACCTATAGAGTAAGTTTCCAACCTTCCTTAGCACCTTGAAGGGGCCATTGTACCATGACACTAGGCCACGATGCACCACCTTGCTGCTCACTTTCTTCCAAATTTGAGGAGTTAGCTTCAGCAGAACTAAGTCTCCTTCCTTGAACTCTAAGGGTCGTCGCCTTCTATCGGCGGCCTTTTTCATGCGCTTTATGGCTTTGGCTAAGCAATCCCGAGCTTCTGCCATAGCCTCTTGCCTGTCTTGCAACATCCGCACTGCTGCAGGATTGTTTCCTGAACTTAACACGCTTAAGTTCATCGGTGTGAGGGGCTGTTAGCCCAACACAACTTCGAAGGGGCTCCTTTTTGTTGTACTTGTCTTCTGCATATTGTAGCAGAACTCCGCCAAGTCCAGCAGACTCACCCAATTCTTCTGGTTTGCAGTCACATAGTGCTGCAAATACTCTTCCAGAATACAATTGATTTGCTCGGTTTGGCCATCACTTTGTAGATGATTGCTTGTTGAGAAGTTCAACTTTATTCCCAGCAACTCAAACAAGCAAGTCCAGAACCGGGCATCACGGTCACTTACTATGTCGACAGGGACTCCCCAATACTTCACTACAAAGCTGAAGAAGAGCTTAGCCGCTTGGTCGGCCGAGCACACCTTTGGGGCAGGGACGAAGGTCGCGTACTTTGAAAATCGATCTACTATCACCAAGATCGATCCCATTCCATCAACTATGGCAATCCCGTTATAAAATCCAAGGAAACACTTTGCCCGGCAGTTGTCTATCTGTCTTGTCTTGTTGACAAACTAGACAAGTCCAAACATACTGTTCAACATCCGCTTCCATTTTTTGCCAGTAGAAGCGCCGAGCAATCAAGGCCAACGTGCGGTCTTGGCCTGGATGGCCAGCCCACAGGCTATCATGCATTTCTTTCAGGAGTTCCTTCTGAATGCCACCAGATGAGGGGACATAAATCTGATTCCCCTTGCCGTACAAGATGTCGTCTTGCAGCCAAAATCGTCGACAGGTGACTTCCTTCACCAAGTCGATGAGACGGGCCATTGCAGAATCAGTGGCTGTCGCCTGCCGAATCCTCTGCATCAGATCTCCTGATACTTGAGTCATAGCCGCCGCAATACATATCTCCGCCTGCGCTCCTCGGCTTAGTGCGTCGGCAGCCTGGTTGGCTTTCCCCGCCCGATGCACTATCTCCATGTCGAACTCCACCAGAAAATCCTGCCAACGCGTCTGCTTGGCACTCAGCCACTTCTGTGACAAATAATGTGGGTTCATGCCCAATGGAAGCCTCGACACTTTCCTGTTCGGAACGAAGAAGAGGAACCTCAACTGGGAAGAAAGGTTCAGGATCATAAAGGGAATCGCTTCAGGCCTTCTGTATCTGCATGAAGGGTTGGAGCAAGTTGTTGTTCACAGAGATGTGAAGGCGAGCATTGTGTTGCTAGATGCTCAACTGAATGGAAAATTAGGGGACTTTGGGCTCGCTAGGCTCTATGATCATGGGACTAATCCACAGACAACAAATGTCGTGGGCACACTGGGCTACATGGCGCCGAAGCTTCCAATCACTGGCAGGGCAACGACTAGCTCCGACGTCTTCAGCTTCGGGGTGTTCCTCGTAGAGATGGCCTATGGAAGGAGGCCGGTTGAACCGACAAGGCCAAGTGATGAAGTTGTTCTTTTGACTTGGGTGAACATGCGCCAGAAGAAGGAAAACTTACTGTCTGTCATGGACGAGCGGCTAGGAATGGAGTTTGATAGAGCTGGTACTGAACCTTGGAGTCCTGTGCTCGCAGATGTCGCCGGAAGCTCGACCGAGAATGCGACAGGTGGTGCAGTTCCTCAATGGATCTGATGTACTATTGCTGGAAAATCTGTAGGAAGTAGTCATTTAAATTGAACCGTGCTATGACCAACTTGTCATAGCTTGTCCTTCTTGGAAAAGTTCACCACTGGATTCCGGATCTGATGCTCGAGGGACTTGCCACCCATGACGTGAGGATTGAATTAATGCAACGTCCCAATTTGTGGTGCCGACAGAATGTTTTCCATTAGTTACCAGCTGAATCTTACCAGATTAATTACTTGAATAATTGCCTATTGCAGAGATGTATATCTCTTAAAAAAGTTTAATGCTTTTAATTTTGAAAACTAGCTAGATAGTGACACGATTTTGTTCTATGAAGTTGACAATGTTTGATGCACTGAAAGAGAACATCATATTTGATTGTTAATTGTCTTGTTTCAGTTTCGTACAAATAGTTCTACACACCAAGTGATAATCTTGGAGGCGTATAGCATAGTTGGTTGAATTAGCAGGTTAAGGAAAGTTTAGTTGTCAGTTTGATTTCTATAGGTATTATTCCTTTTGATAGTAAATTGTGAATGTGCAACACTTTTAGTTGGCAAGGCGTCTCGTTTTCTACCCAAGTCTCAAAGCAAATTTAGATCTCAGATATATATAAAAGGAGAGGCTTCAGCCTTTGCTAAGTATCTTAAGAGGTTAAAGTTGTTACTGATTTTCTCATTGTTTCATTTTCGGTTAGCGTTTCTTATCTTTTATTGTTGATCAATTATTTCAAATTAACTTCAAATTGAATAAAAGATAGGTTAGTGCGACCAAAATTGATATTGAATTGACTTAGTGGTTCAGCAAACAAATAATATAGTTTAGATATTGGTATCACCAACTTTTTGGACAAATGTAAAAGATGGTAGACGAATCCCTGGATTTGATGAAGAGGGAGCAACTTCTTTCACGCAAAAGAGGTATTAGGGAAACAAATTAAACAAAGAAAAATTTTAATGATGGGAAAAGACAGTTTTAGTAATTTTTTTCCTAGCATAATCTTTCTCCTTTCAATTTCATGGGAAAGAAG
The DNA here is from genome assembly GCA_011799765.1 of Nymphaea thermarum. NCBI lineage: Eukaryota > Viridiplantae > Streptophyta > Magnoliopsida > Nymphaeales > Nymphaeaceae > Nymphaea > Nymphaea thermarum. Next base: position 33,175 of record JAANDH010000654.1, on the reverse strand, counting down.
TCGAAAACATTTACTTGTTCCCCATCTTCAATAAGAGTTTGAACATATCTATGATGATGTTCTGATTTTCAACTAGAATTTGCAGTTATTAATGACGTTTTAATTTTTAATAAAAATTTGTCGTTATTGGTATAACTCTTGATTAATGGGTTGAACATATTTATATAATTAAATCTGTTGTGCATTAACAATAATAATAGTAAAATTTTGAGGTGCAACATACAAAGTGTGAACCTTGCTATCACCCTGTCTTGGCTTTCAAAAAAAAACTTAAAAATTAAAGAGAATTTTGCATGAGCTTTCATTAGTATATCAGACGATGCAAGGCTGTATCGGCTGATAATAAGCGTGACTTCCAAAGGAGCCGCATCGGCCCTCATCTCACATTGGCAACGTGCCGATACCATGCAAATCAATCGACACACGCCAACAGATGCCCAACTTAAGTGTATATATGTACAGTATGAACAAGTTCATCGTTTGAGCATCTCACTCTTTAAAGAAGAATAAGATGATATCGTTGTGTAATGGCGAGTGCCTCTAGCTCCGATGTCGTGCCGAAGCTACAAATTTTTTTGCTAGAAAGAATTATTAATTAAATTTAAAATTTTAAGGGGTAGTTTCTATGTTAAAAAACAAAAAATAAGAATGAAGTATTAATGTATAAATAAAGCAAATCTTGTAGGCTGATGTGGGTAATCATCCAACAATGTAGTTCTGCTATTAGCTGAGGGGTTGCTTCAAGTAGCAGAAGGCAACCGAGTAGTAAGTTGGCTCACGCTAAAAGGGTTCAGGATTTGTATCATGTGATAGTTACTTTTTTATATCGTATTTTGTTTTTAGCTACAAACATTGGCAAGCGCAACAGTCAATTGACAGATTAAGTCCATTGGCCCTTGAACATGTTGGGACGGTCACCACTTCTAAAAGGTGACATTGCCTTCCTTGCATTAACGAGTAAAGGAAGAAAGTCATGCGTGAAATGCCCAGGAACAGTTTGGAATGATACGGTCATATCATAGTTATTAAACTCCATGATCCTCAAATTGGAAAAAGCTTCATGCTCATGGAAACAGTCAAGGAACTTTGGAATGCAATCAAAGAAGTCTATGGAGAGCAAAGTAATATAGCTAGAATTTATGAACTTCAAAATGAAATTGCCAGGCTCACCCGTGATGGCAAGTCCTTTAATTTGTAAGTTGGAACACTTAGACGAGTGTTTGATGAATTGCTTATGTACGATGAATTGCTTATGTATAGGCCTCCCTCTATTGATTTAAAAGTTCAAAAGCAGGGTCTTGAGGAGGACAAAATTTTTAAACTTCTCTTTAGACCATCTTCGCAGCCAACTTCTTATGATAATGCCGCTGCCATCTTTCAATGTCGTATGCGTTATCATCCAACGAGAAGAAACTCGTCGGAAAGTGAATGAATCCGAACACCCCTTCTTCAACCACTCCACTATCGAACAGCCGACAACATTTCTTTTCAAGTCAAATTGGTGGCTACTAATGACTCTGGTAGTACCAATGTTTCTCAAGATCGGAACAGGTGTTTCGTCCACGACTGAAGTGCAACCATTGTCAAAAATTAGGGCATAGTCGGGATCGATGTTGGTTCTTAGTTGGCAGACCTCAACGTGAAAAAGTCATCATCAAGCAACCTATGAAAAAAGGAGAAGCAGTCAACTACATCACCAAGGATGAATTAATGAAGTTCTTCAATCAAATGTCTAAAACAAACTTGATAGTCTCTCAGCCTACGTCTGACACTACTCACCATCATGCCAACGCAGGCATGTCTTATGTGTTGGGTCGGGTCCAGCCTCAAAAGAGGACCCGACCCGGCCCGTCACTTAAGTGACGGGTGGGAGAAAGGAGGGCACCCGATGGTGCCCCTCCCTCTTACGCCTCTCACATCTCTCTCTCTCGTTGTTCTCTTTTGGGGGAAAAAAGAGAAGGGAACCTCTTGTGGCTGCTCAAGCAAGAGGAGAAGGAGAAGGAGAAGAAGAAGAGGAAGGCAAGGAAAAGAAGAGGATCAATCGCAGCAAGGCGCGTGGGTCAGCACGCCAAGAAGAAAGAGAAAATGAAGGTAGTCTTCATTGGGTGATTTCTTTCTTGAATCTTTGGGGCTCTTTCTTTCATTCGCAAAAGAGAGTGTTATTGTTCTCTTGAGTTCATTGTTTTTCTTAAAACAGTAGAGATATTGCTGCTCGTGTATTTGGCTCCCTTTCTTGATATATAGAAAGTCTCTTTTGCCCGTGGTTTTTTACCCTATTATCGGGAGTTTTTCCACGTAAATTGGTCTCCTATTTTTCTGCATTGTTTAGCATATATTTTGACGTATATTGCTGCAATAGTGGTGTTGAAAACTCGTTCTTATGCACGCTGCCCTGTAATTCCGATTTTCAGCAGTTTTATATTGGTTTGGCCTCTTTTATTGTTGTTGAGCATTCTTTTTGGGAGATTACGACTATAACATTATGCCTTATATAATAGTCATGACAGTTGGGTTGTGGATTCCGGCGCGAGTAACTACATGACGAACCAGCTGCTCTCAAATAGTAATCTTGAGCAACTCAAACATTTTTCACTATGGAAGGATCTGTCATGTAGGTCACTGGCACGAGCCATATGCATTTATTTGATCATGGTGACAAATCAGAGGTTCTTCATATTCCAAAGATTTCACATAATCTCTTGTCTATTAGTAAAATCACACAATCGATGTTGCTTTTCAGGACCAGTTGCATCATATAAACATCTTCTTCAAAATAATCATTTAATAGTGCATTGTTAAAGTCTAACTGGCAAAGGCCCCATCTGTATGAACTACAAGTGGAAGAAGAGCTCAGATGGTAGTTGGTTTGACTGTGGGGCTGATGGTCTCTTGATAGCCAATTCTAGCTTATTGTAGAAAACCCTGTGTAACAAGTCATGCTTTGAAAACCCTGTGTAACAAGTCATGCTTTGTACCGAGCAATAGAGCCATCAGCATTTCTTTTCAACTTGTAAACCCATTTAGAACTAATTACTATAATGTGGCCTAGGATGAACAAAGTGCCATATTTGGTTTTATTGAAGAGCAGCAAATTCTTTGATCCTTGCTTGCTGTTATAATCTATTGGTTGAAGTCTTCTTTAAAAGTTGTGGGTTCCTTTGGATCAAATTCTACATGAAAGGCCTTTCGCATCAATGTCCCTGTCAACCTGGTGGTCATTGGATGCACATGATAAGCAGGTCTAAAAGTGTATGCTAGATGGATGACTTGAAGCAGTTTCAATAACCAAGTCTGCATAGAATCAGCAGGTGAAATGGAAGATCGAGATTCACCAGAACCAAGAATTGGATCTAAATTTTGTTCATTATATGTTATATCATTATGATCTAAAATTTCTGGTGGAGCCAAGCTCGTTGGAGACTAAGTTGCTCAGGCATGGCAGCGTTATCCTGCAAAACTAGAGAACGGATGTTATGTAAAACAATACTTAGCTGAGCCAACTGCTTAGGTTGGTCATTATGTTCATAATGAGTAACATGTTAAATATGCTCATCTCAACGTAACCAATATTGAAGATCATTTTCAGCAATTTTCTAGTAGACACCAAATGAGAAGGGGGTTGATCCAATTCTTGAATGATCGTTTGGTGTCATATGACAGACTAAACCTACAAAGAGAGAGGGGGAGGAACATATCAAAAGCTGGTAGAAAAGGAGCACACCAAACATTGTGTGAGTGACACTAGATAGAAGTAACGAACATCACAAATAGAAGACCAGTTATGGCCACATTCACCATAGAATGAGTGAGCCTCAGAAGACCGACGTTCACACTCTAAGTACCACAGTCACAGAGACGAGAGTTGTGAGTGACATCACCAAGAAAGAGTGATTGAAAAGAAGAGGTCTCAGCAGGTCAATCCTTGAGCACAGTGCCACAAAGGCCTGTTGAAAAAGAAAGAAGAAAGGAAAGGAGAGGTAGCTACACACAATTTTCATAAAGAACCTCAAGATGGAGAGACCTGATAAAGCTCCAAACATCAATGACATGACAATTTTTAATAATAAACTTGGCATAGCTTTGCTTAATTGAATCTCAATAATGAAACCAACAAAAGCTCATCAAGTGAACTTAGTCAAGCCACAAAAAAATTCAGTTGCTAGACTGAAATAAGAAACATACTCAAAGACAAATTGCTTACAAAAAATAAACTCACCTACGGAGAAAGCACAATACTAGCTCAGGTAGTTAGCAATCTCGTTTTACTAGTACCACACTCAAACTTTGAATGCACACTTCTTGATGCACTTACATAAAGGGTTAAATCCCTATTTATATATATGGCGAGTCAATGGAGAGAGGTTCCTGAACCTTCTAACAATTTCTTAGCTATTGTTTGTGACTTTCTTTATAATAATGGGAGCCACATATGCCATTGACAGGAACTCTGAACTCTTCACTTTTCCTTAGAGCCGACAATGACGCTTAGCAGCCTTTTGTACTTGGTTAATGTTTGCAATCTCAAACATTTTGTTAATAAGTTGGCGATGTAGTCTTCCATTGCAGTAGGCAGCATTCTGCTTCTTGATATGAAATTGACTTGATGATCTGCATAGCTAGGCTTTGGTTCTTGCATTCTCATTGATCTTCTTAGGAGTTTTATATTGTTTCTCAGGCTGTGATGAACTTTAACCTTCTATGTCTTGCTATTGAAGAGTACTTATACTCTATGAATCAGCTCATCCCCCTTTCTTTGACATGTGCTGTAGTGTTTGAACTTGTCCTTTAGCTGAATTCGTTCTAGATGTATAGACTTTGAGTCTCTATGATTCATAGTCCCAAACTATATTTTATCTTGAATGTTTTTTCCAAAAATTTAAAAATTTGAAAACTTTCTACCTCCAGCTACCAAGATGATGTTCATCAAAGGTCACATCTTGACAAACATGAATGTGACATGTGATGAGGTCAGCACATTTATTTTATCCTTTCTAATTTGGATCATATCCAAAGAAGATACACCCTTATGTCTTCTTATCAAATTTAGCTCCTTGTTGTTTTAACAAAAGTACATAAGAAATACAACCAAGTACACTAAAATAACTTATCGATGGCTTCCACATGTAAAGCATATCATATGAAGACTTGAAGCATAATATTGGCATTGGAAATTGATTAATTACTTCTATAGATGTTGATACACTCAGTCATAATTTTTTTGTCATGCTATTTGAATGCAGCATGCATCGACCTACTTCTACTATGTGGTGGTTCTTTTGTGCAACCACCCCCATTTTGCTGGGATGTATTTGCACATGCAAACTATCAACAAATAATATGTTGCCCCATATATAAGCTACGAACATGCCACATGTGCATTCTCTACCATTATTGGTTCGTAGACTCCAAATCTTGAAACAAACTTTATTCTTTAGCATTTGATGGAGCATAAACTTTTCTAATGATTCATATATTTCTTTTATTAAATAGGCCCATCATAACATATTTTATACCTCATGTTGATGGGTACAATACATTTCCAAATGTATCTAAATGCAAAGCATGAATGTTCCATTGGCTCAATACCATGACTCCTTTTATTGACTTATGCGTGCATTTCGATACTGGCATTGGAGGCACATTTTATTTGTTTGTATCTTAGTCTCCGACAGGACATTAGTTACCCTTTATTAGACATCTCCCAATGTTATTTGTATCCAACATGAGTGAGCCTCTCATATTAGATATGTGAAGTATCACACTTCATTATTTTGTTAATATAGGTTATATCTGTTTACCAAACATATACTAACTGAACTGTTCTTTCAAATAAGGGGTACCTTTTACGTTTACATATCAATAAAGCTTTCATGTTTTTTTTTTTGGCCAAACACAACATAATTAATGACCTACATTTAAGGGAAGCGGTAATGAAATACAATAATAGTTAATGTAGCCCAATCTATCATAAGGTGAAGATGAATCATCTAAGACCGTTAAAGGCTAGAGACTAGTTGATATATACCACGAGGGATATCAAAAATCTTAGAAGTAGAGAGGTATTGGAGAAACCAAGAAATACCAAGAGTCACTTGTTATTTTGTTTACAGCATGTCAAGGAAGACTCCCCACCTTCAACATATTGAAGAAATTGCAAATACTACTTTCCAACAAATGCCCTCTATGCCTTCTTAACGAGGAATCTAATCACTGCGTAAAGTGTTGAAATATGTATGGCACAAAATCGATAAAATGAGAGTTCCATGAATCTAGCTCAGCCAATAATTTTAGTTATGGTGCAATGGTAAGCTTGAGCGCAACTTGATTAAGAAATATGAAAAGAAATACTGACTGTGTTGTTTTCAAATCATCTTCTAGAAAATGTGTTCGTAGAGAAACAAAATTGTGACCTATTATATGGATTCCTTCATGAGCATGAAGTGGAAGCAAGGGGATATAATAACAAAAGAGAGAATGATGCTAGTACTTTGCAGGTTCTGCCAGTTACAAGAAAGGGATCTGTGAAGAATGTAACCAATCATGGAAATGGAAAGCACAGACAAATGAAAGGACGAGATAAGGAGAAACTCTGCCAGCAATAGTGACAACAAAGAGAGAGGAATTCATGGTCAAAATAGCAACTTTTATTTTTTCATGAAATTTAGTGTAAATGGGAAGGTGTACATAATATGGATAAAGATCTCAACAATATTGACATGCATCTTGGGAAACGCATCCTTTACTCTTGTAAAATAAGTACCTAATGGCTTAGTAATAAATTGAGCACTGGAGCATTGAAACCTTCATCATGAATGTAGGCTCTACAGCAAAGTCACATCAAACCTGGGGTTGTTGTTGTGTGATTTTATTCTCTTTACTTCTTGTGACACTTTCCATACCTTAGAAGTGATGGCAGTTTAGAAAGAAGCCAATAAAGAAGGTTTGTAGTGGGAGAGGAAATCAGATGCTGAAGGTTAGAACCAAGCTAAAATGGACCTCCATAATACTTGGCTACCAAAGAACGATAACATAAGTGACAGTGAGAAGATGATCTCCAACTGTACTAGATGGAAAAGGCATATTAGAAACTGTAACTCTAAGAGGAGAAATTTCCAAATTGATGGAGTAGATTTATGGACAATATTTGTGGAGCAGAGGCCCTAAATCTATTCCCAACAAGAACTGCAGGTATAATTCTTTATATGGAAGAATAGATGGGAGAACTGATACAGGTTAATGCTCTTAAAGATCTATTTTTATATTTTTTGTAAAGCGTATCTGTTCTTATTGTTATATTTGACTGTTCAGTTTAATCAGTTTGGAACTCCAAGGCATAGAATGGTTTTGACTTTGGCTGTTGTGCTTTGCATCCCTTGCTTTTGTTATGTATATATTACTTTTTCTAAAATAAATGTTGGGACCTTACCTCCTACCAAATTGCTAATGAAAGTGAATCGTCAGTGGCTACAAATGACAACAATATGACCATGGATCATACCCACAACAATGGCCATGGCTATGAATAAGGGGACCTGATAAATTCATAATCCTTTTTTTATGTATATGTAAATTTTATGTGAGCTTTTATTTTCAATCCAAATGTATTCACTAAATCGAGGGCTTGGAGAGTGGGGGATGGGGATGATCACCATCATCGTCAAACCTGGTCCTCATATGTGCATGCATTACAAAACAAGACGCTGACTTTTACCAATGTTCATAGAGATATGTCAATAATTACAACCCTTTGCAACGTCCACAGCTGGGCATCAGTTAAAATTCCTCATCACCGACACATGGATATGCTGTGCCGTTGAAGTTCAATCTTTACCGATGAAGTTCAATCTTTACCGATGACAAGACGCCGGTGAAAGTGAAGAAAACTATTCATCTTTACTGATGCATTACAGTTTTCATGTCAGTGAAACTTTTCAACATTGGCTATTAGCGATGTCCAGCTGCGCGAGTCGGTAAAAACTTTTTATCACAGGCATGTGAGTCTTTCCACATCACTGAATATTCCGCATGAAACTATTTGAATGATGCAAATACTATGTGTCGCCGAAACTTGACTTTAATTGACGTGGACACTAAGGACAAGGGAGAGGTTTGTTTTCACTGATGCAGCCTTGACGTCAGTAATGATTACCACATTAACATTCCTGATGTTTTTAAGTATTGCCTTTACCGACGTTTTCTACGTGTCGATATAGGCTTTCTCGACTTATTTCCTGCACCTGCACCCTTCTTCTCCTTCTTCTTCTCTTTTTTCTTTTCTCTTCTCTCTTTCTTCCCACAGCAATTTTTCGGTGAGCTCTTCTTCTTCATTGTGTTTTTGGACTGCTTGAAAATTGAAAAGGTTGGTTCCTCAATTTCCTCCCCCATTTTTTCTAATTTTATATTATCTAAAGTAAAAACATGCTTGTAGGGTATATATCCAAAATTTTCAACCAGATCTTGCCACTTTCGGTAATGTTAGGCCATGAAATTTTGGAAGAATGTTTGTTGATCTTAGTACCTTAAATTTGATATATTAATTGTAGACAATGTCCACACAATCACAAAACCCTCAATTTTACCCTAATTTTTGTCATCGCCGGATTCCAAGGAATTGTGGATGGATTTTGACGCAAACTTGGACCATGTCTAATTCAAGTACACATACACTTATTTGCAGAATATTATTTCGATTGGTTGTCATTTAAATGCTTTTTTAGATGCTTGAATGTTTTCGGTCCCTATCTTTTTTAGTCACCCATCAAGTGTTTGACCAATTGTTTAAATGGGTGAAACGTAATATTTTTCTTGAACTACTTGAATTATTGTGTCATTTATGACTTGTGCAGTATGTTACACTGTCGTATGGTGCAATGAATCTTGTGTTATTTTTTTTCTGAGTTATGGATAAAATGATATTTAGGTTGCATATATATTCATGACATCATTTTCACGTTGTTCGAAAAATATAGAATTATCCAAGTAACATGTTTAAGTATCCTATCAATCATATTAGGGGCAGACAACTTCCTCAACCAAACTACCAGCGGCAGCAGCCGGTGTCCCATCAGAGTTCACCATATCCTAGTGAGAATTGCCTCCATGGACATAAAATATTTGGTGATTGTGGAGAAGTTAGAGGCACTGAAAGAGATCCTCCTTGTGGCCCTTGGGGATCCCCTAACACACACACACACACACACACACACACACACACACAGAGAGAGAGAGAGAGGACAACGTACAAGGTCCTTACGATCATGATGAAGAATAGGACATGTGAAGCTGTGGAATACATGCTGTTGAAGCACAAGAAAGAGACCATACAACTTTGCAGACCATCTCCACAAGACTGCTAATCCCTATCCTTTTGTTTCTAATTTCTTTTTGATATTTTTCTCAAGCTAATTAAGTATGTTACTTTGCCTTAGCCAGGTCCAGGAAAATATTTCCAGAACAAAGCAATCAATGCAAGCTCAAGGTTAGTATAACAGTGACGCCTTTGCTTTGTCTAATGTAACACATTTATTTATGAAAAACTATAGATATTCCCTACTCAAACACCAGTTGTTTGCATCCCAAAATTTTATTGGTTTTGAAGTGCTCCAAAAAAATGAGTTTTTGTTTTGAAATAGGAAAGAAAGGGACTCCCCTGTCGGTACGAGGATCGACTGTTCCCGGCGCCTTTACGGGGGGTAATCAACCCAAGGGCTATGGTTATCATTGATGTATGTTATTTTAACTTAAGCATCTTTTTTATTCTATATATGGTGTAGGAAAATATTGAAAGTTTTATGTTTCAAACTTTTGAAAAGAATCTTGAAGAGTTGGTTGAGAATGTGAAATGTTTTGGAGAAAACTAGAATTAGCAAATATCATTTGGAAAGCTTAGGAAATCATTTTGAAATCACTTTAGTGTTCTCTTAAGACTTTAAGTAAGTTTGAGATTTTGCTCTAATTCGATTACCACCTAGTTAGAGTTCCATCTGAACTTACTTAAGTTCTTTTAGAGATGTGATTGTGCTCATTTGTGATATTAAGTGAATGTGAATGCATGAATGCATTGATCCTATATGATTAAAAGATAATATGGTATTCCTACCATGACATTCATCCAAGGCATTCCTACCACAAACATACATCTAAGATTTTTGTTTTGATAATTATAATATATAAGAATGAAAAGTTTTTGAAGATGGATTGGGGATGTAGACCATCAAGCATGATTTCAATATTGGGTCATTACTTGGTTTGTGGTCTTGATGAAGTCAGCAAATGAAAAATTAAAATCTTAAATGATAAGAGAGAAATATTGAAAAGTTGGAAAAGATGAAAGACTTTCATTGATATAGAAAAGAGAGAGAAAGAGATCATGAAAATCATAAAATCAAAGATTTAAAGAAAGAGATACATATTCATATACATATAATATGTAAATATATATATATGGATACATATACGAAACCTTGTGAAAAATGAGGTTTAAATCAAATAGATAAGAGAAGATCATTTTAGAAAGAGAGAGATTTTAAAATTGAATACTTGTAGATATATTCATATATACGTATACGAGAGTTCGTAAAAGTATGTTAAATCATAAAAAGAGAACAACAAAGAAAGATATTCATGTGCACGCATAGGTATATAACATGTATATACACACATACGTCTTCATGAATTTGAAAATCAAGAAATGACTTGAAAATAATCGGCTTCAATTTTTTGATATAGGCCGGACGGGAGCTTGGACTCATGCAAGAGCCTAAGCTAAGTGTACAAGGCCGCATTAGAGAGGGTATGTGGTTTCGAAAATATTTTGAAAAACGTGCTTCAAAATATTTTTATGTGGATAATAATAACAACTATTACAAGAAAATTGATTTCTCCCACCATTGGGTATGAGAGAAAATCAAAAACACATGAAATGAAGAATGACGATGCACTCATTGGGGTTCCTAATTGGGTAATTAAGAAATAACTAAGCGTGAAAATGACATGAAGATGCACTTTAACATGTACAAATTCATGAAGGGCTTTCTCGGGTTGGACAAGTCCCAACCTAAAAAATCAACACAATAAGAAATCTCAATCCCAAATACTCATTCTCACCGTGCATTTGCTCATTGATTAAGGGAATATTAGAATATCATGTATGAGCATCATTTCAAGCATGAATGATGAATGAAGACAATATATGAAGTATATTTTTGGAGATAAATGAAGAATTAGAATTTATTATTCCATCTTACTCATACTCCCGGTGCACTCAATAGTAGTTCTTGATTTCAGATAGAAAATCATTTTAGCTTTCTTGTATGGCCAAGGGGAGGTGGCAAGAGGAAAAGATAAGGTAGATGAAAATGAGAGGAAAAATACATACCTCGAATGTGAATGATATTGGAAATGAGCCTTCTTTTTTGAATGATCTTGGACTTACCTTGAATGAAGCTCTAAGATGTTGAAATTGAAGCCTCCAAGAGATCTTCGTGCTCCCTTGAAGAGTTGTTAGTTGATGAAGCTTCCTCCAAGTTGAAGAAGGAGAGGAAGTGAGAATGAAAGAGGAAGAAGGAAATGGAGGAAGAGAGTTAGCCCAAGCAGCCATGCGTTCCCTGAAATGCTATCCATATTGGGTTCTATGAATGTACATGTTTGTGAAAGAGATTTATCTTTTGATCCATTATTGTTTAGGAAGTTCTTGATCCAAGCAAGGGTATGTGTTTTTAAATGAAATGCAATCCTTCCTAGGTATCTCTCTCTCTACTTAATAATAAACTGGAGGAGGGAGCTGAAGCTTCACGTCACACCCATAATGCGAGTTGATGACAGGTCTAGGCTTGTGTAAAATTGTAGTTTGACACGCCTCACTAGATAAGGAAGGTTGAAGATTTGTTTTAATTTGTTGGTCTGCTTGTAATTCTTTCTCATTCGTTCTGAATAAAAGAGAAGAAAGCCTCACTAGTAAGGGGCTTTAAAGATTAAGGGGAGGAATGAGAAAGCACATAATATACGTGATTCAGCATGTATGCCTACGTCCACGAGAAGCAAGGGAGAGCTCGTATTGTATATTTTCTCTATGTTGTTTTTTCACTCTACAATCACTATTTAACATGAGTGAATACAACGGTTACAAAGCAAGAAATCATGGAAAGAAAAATTAATGGCAATCCATGGTGCGAAACTTTTAATATAGGTAACACTATCCAACTAATCATGGAAATACCATGAATAGTATTGCCAAAACGAGCCTCCTGTAGAACCATTTCAACACTCTGCCTCAAGTTGGGAGTGTATGTTACTGACTCCCAACTTGATCATAGTGCTTCTAAGTTTTTCTCTCGTAACTGCTTTATTGAAGATATCAGCATATTGTTCCTCACTTCTGACAAAAGGAGTGATGATTTCTTTGTTTTGAACCTTGTCACCTATAAAGTGACAATCAATTTCAATATGCTTTGTCCTTTCATAAAAGACTGAGTTTGCGGCTATATGTATTGCAGCTTGATTATCACAATACAACTTCATAGGACAAGGTTGTTCAAAGCCTATTTCCTTTAGCATCGCTTTGAGCCAAATGAGTTCACATGTAGTGTTTGCCATTGTTTTATATTCAGCCTCGGAGTTGGATCTTGAAATCACTTTCTGTTTTTTACTCTTCCATGCGACAAAATTGCCCTCAACAATAATACCAAACGATGTAGTTGACTTTCTGTCTAATACACTACCAGCCCAGTCTGCATCTGAGAAACCTTCTATATCGATATTTACATTTTGCTTCACCCAAATACCACGTCCTGGAGCTTCTTTTAAGTACCTTAAAATCCTATCTATAGCAGAGAAATGAGCTCGTTGGGGGGCATGCATATATTTGCTTACTTCACTAACTTCATAGGTAATGTCAGGCCATGTAACAGTCAAATATATCAATTTTCCAACAATACATTGATACTGTTTTGCATCTTGTACTGGTTCTTCACGATCTACCTTGTCAAGTTTGTGATTTACCTCTATTGTTGTGACTGCTAGCTTCGCTCCAAGTTTTCCTGTTTCTGTCAATAGATCAAGAGCATATTTCCGTTGGGATAAATATAAACCTTTCTTGGAGTGCCTCTCCTAGATCGTTTATGTTGGACTTTTGATGGAGATATCGTTTGGTCTTCTCAACTATATTCTTGGAATCACCTGTGATGACAATATCATCCACATAAACAAGAACAAAAACAATTTTATTTTGGTAATGATGAATGAATAATGAGTTGTCTGAAACACTGCGTTTGTACCCAAAATCAATCAAGGCAGAACTGAGCTTTGAGTACCAAGCTCATGGGGATTGTTTGAGTCCATAGAAAGACTTCTTCAATTTACAAACAAGATTTTTCTGGTTTTCATAGTTGAGGTCTTGAGGAATTTTCATGTAGACTTCTTCCTGTAAATCACCCTGAAGAAAAGTGTTCTTTACGTCAAGCTGAAATAAATCCCACTCATAATTGTAGGCAATAGATATTAGGGTACGAAGAGTTGTCGTCTTTGGCATTGGAGCAAGCATTTCTGTATAGTCAATCCCTTCTGTTTGAGAGTTGCCTTGAGCAACAAGACGAGTTTTATGTATGTCAAGAGTTCCATCACTATGAAATTTCAGTTTAAAAATTCATTTGCAACTAATAGGTTTTTTTCCTGAAGGAAGAGGGACAAGTTCCCATGTGTCATTTTTTTTTAGAGCATCTAGTTTGTTCCTTGTGGCGTTTTTCCAACAAGGATTTTGAACAGCCTCTTCAAATGTCCCTAGTTCAAAGGATTTGTTGAACCGCATAAAAAAGGCTGTCTGAGTTTGAGAATAACCACCATAATCAATGCAGGCTTCCATCGGATATTTAACCATATTGCTCATAACAAAATCTTTGTATTTTTCACGCTGTTGGTGAAGTCTTTCCGAGTGCCGAAGAATGTTCTCTTGTTGTGTCTCAGTTGCAGTAACTTGCGGGGCATGATGTTGGCGAATCCTTTCCAATTGCCGTAGGGTGTTTTCTGGTTGTGTTTCAGTTGCAGTGATTTGTCATGAGTCACTATCAACTCTTTCATTGATAGGAGTGGTATCTTCATTATTTTGGATTTGAATAGAAACTTTACCATTCTCAACGTCAGCCATAAGAAAAACATTAGGAAGAGGGAGAGACTGAAAGTTTGAGTTTATTTTCTCCCTTTGAGGATGAACTTGTGTATCCCCCTAAGGACGATTTTTAAAATATGCTTGCCACTCATCAAATCTAATATCGCGAGATACATTTTCCTTGAAGCCACATCAAAGCTTCTATGCCCTTTCTAGGTAGGGGAATATCCGAGAAACACACATTTTATGGCACGAGGCTGTCACTTGTTTCGATGTTTGGGAAATTTCCAAACATAAATAATGCATCCAAACTTTCTAAGATGTTCAATAGTGTGTTTCGTTCTTTTAAGAACTTCAATGGGAGATATATTTTCAAGGTAGCGTCTTGGTTGCTTGTTTATAATATAGTTGGCTGCTGAAATCGCTTCACTCCAAAAACGTTCTGGAACATTGTTTTGGAAAAGGAACGCACGGGTCACTTCTAGTAAATGTCTATTTCTTCTTTCAAAAACTCTGTTCTGTTGAGGTGTTTCTCTTCATGTAGTCTGGTGGTGTATACTCAAAATTATTGTTTATATATTCAGTCTCATTGTCCATCTTTAAGGTCTTAATTTTTGTCCCAAACTGAGTGACTACCATGTTGTAAAATATTTGAAATTTAGAAAACACCTCATCCTTGGTTTTTAAGAAATATATCCAACCCACACGAGAATAATCATCAATGAAAGATAAGTAGTACTTAAAACAATTATATGAATCAAGAGGGGCTGGTCCCCAAACGTCTGAGTGAATAATCTCAAAGACTGACTTAGCATATTTGGTCATTACTCACTCACATGCACAAATAAGTTGCGCAAAGAGGTGTTCACGTAACCTGTTTCGTGGGGGAAGAACCCTCTCCATTTATTGATAAAGAATGGAAGGATAAAAGAATTAAAGAATAAAAATCACAAACCAAACTACAGCTTACCATTCTTCACCATCCATTGCTTAAGGGGACATTTGTTGGCTTGGGAAAATTTCAATTCCAAAAATTTTAATTCCAATTTCCCTTCATTTTTTATACTATGGAATTTTGATTCCAGATTGGAAAATGATGTGCATGATAAAAAATGAATTAAAATTCTCGAATTGATAAATTAAAACCATCATGACGTGTACATTAAAGAGATGGAATATTTCAATTCCGGAATCATAATTCTACCCCTAGAATCACAATTCTAGAATTTTTTTATTCAAGAAAAAATCTAAAACTGCAGAATCAAATTTTTTTGTTTGATAACACAATTCCTATTTCATGGAAAATGATGATTTCAATTTGAAAATTCCACAATTCCTCCCTCATCAAACAACCCTCACAAAAAAGGTCATTATACCTATCACCCTTTGCAAGAATAAAAGCAACACATGATCGTTTGATAGTTTCCAATGAACACTGACCGACAACGCACACCTTATATAGTTATATTAGTTTCTTCCTCTTGAGAACAAAGCATGTTAGTATGAAATGACTAGAATAGCCTCGGTCTCTCAAAGGAGAGCCCCCTTATGAGGACAAAAGATGGAAAGTAAAAAAATAAAATTCCAAGATAACCATTTCCTATTCAAAAAGTGCATGGGATGCCATTTGACCAACACATAGACAACAAGGCCAGGGCATATTAATATTGCCCTTGTTTTGCTAATCCTGGTTACATGCACTGGTAGGTGTGTTCCTGTGTTGGAATTCAGGAAAAAAGGCCATCATTTTTGTAGAAGGCACATAAAGAACTGTCGCTATAATAGGGTTATCAGGCTGGCCTAGCCTAGCTTGATAAGAGGTTGGATTTAAAAAGTAGGGTTTGGCCAGATTAAAATATAAAATACATTTTTAATATAATTTAATATATAAATATTATTAATTATAATGCGATATGTTTATATTATATATTTATATAACAATATTAGAAAATAAGTCATCGGGTAGCTCTCACGACCAATTTTAAGGCCTGGACCTAGGTTTAAGTCAAGCTGGGTGTTGGGTACCCATTTGGTGCCTGGATCATGAGACCTATAAAATGAAAATTTTACCCTTAGAATGTTCTACGCTTTTGTACGTGTTGGTCCTCCAACACAGGCTACTTGTATACGGCCCATTAATTGGGTGTTTGGATGACAAGGAGAGCAAAGCATAGATAAAATGTGTATCTCAACTTGGTTTTGGAAAAATCTTGTTTACTTGACGACCTGATGTTCAACATATTTTTTTGGCCGTTGCCAACTAATATTTTGAACAAAAAGGTATTTTAAAATGGAAAAATTAAAGCAAATGGCTCTCATTTTTCCACCACCAGCGGCCCCGCAACTAGGCTGGTTGATAAGAAAAAGTGGCGCATGGCAAACGGTACACAGTAAAGGAGGAAATGACATTTTGGTAATTTATTAAAAAGAAATGTCCATCATAATTTTTTTTTTTTTTTCATTTTCAAATTTTTCATTACAAAAAGTTTTCTTTTCAATATAAACTAAAGGTATTTTAATCATTAAACATTCTCCGCACGAAAATGAGTGCACAATAGTTCGCAGGTTGACTCCATCTATCTGTTTCCTTTCCACATGCTTGTGCCATCAATGTATTGTCCAGAGGATAATTAATCAAGGCAGAACAGAGAAGTGAACAGGGAGTATAGAGAAAACCAGAATGGAAGACGATAAGACACAACAGTGGGAAGCAAGATGACACTACTTTATCTCTCAGCTTCCAGAAAATGATACATTGTTACACCAACAAAAATAACCTAAAGCATCACATGCAATCAGTTGATCATGGACTCAACCAATCAGCCCAACGCCTTGGTTCCTTCTAGACGTACTGCTATTCTTATTTAGAAAATTGGGCAGATATTGTACATACACTACGACATAAAAAAACAAAGGATGAAAGGGGGACAGGAAAAAAAAAATATCTACAGTTTTTTTCGTTCTCCATTTCCTGCCGGTTCCGGCCGGTTGCAGTGATCCACCGGTGAACTGGATTGGGGCAGTGAAAAGGCAGCAACCTCCTCCCTCCTCTTTGTATAAAATAGTTTACTAAGAAACTCGAGCTTGGTTATTAGCTCAATTTTGTTTCTGATTTTGAGTCTCTTCCGAACTTGGTGCTAATATTTTAATTGAGGATAAAAAAGAGGTCGAAACCAAGCACTAAATTTCCTCTCATTTTTCTCTCCCATTCAAGCATATTTTTTCACTTGGACTTACTGGAAAAATGAGGCCCGCAGGGCATGCGGTAGTACATCAACGCAATATCTTCTGATGAATTTGTTTGGATGCAAACTTGGGTAGCAAGACCCGACTAGAAGTTACTTGCTGTGATGTAACAGCTATGTGTATTTTAAATATAGTTCCATGTAAAACTATCATTTCAGCAGCATTTTGGATTATGGTTTGATAAAAAATCATATTTAAGTTATTTCATAAATGGAATTATATGTAGGCCCATCAGGAGATAATTTTGATGATAAAACAACTTCATTAGATATTTAAAAGGATCTAAAAAATATAAGTTGTGTCATCTAGATATGGAATTAATTAAAAGTAAAGATAATTCATTTTTGGAAGATTTAAATGACAAGCATAACACTCCCATAGATATTATTAGTCATGACTCTTATAAGTTAATTGACTATTATGTTTATTTGTCTGAAAAGTTATACCACTCAATATACATGGATGACTTAACAGGTATTTAATTTTTTGTTGAATTTGTTAGTTTGAATGAATCTACAGATTGGCTAAAAGCAATGGATGCAAAAGTTGAATGCATTGACAAGAATAATCTTTGGGAATTGACAAACTTGATAAAAGGAAACATATATGTGCACTGGGTTTGAGAAAGAAATATAAGTTTGATGGAAGCATGATAAATCTAAAGCCAGGTTAGTGGCTATAGGGTTCTTGTAGTGTGTGGGGATATACTATGTGGATAAATACTTTCAGTAACATCCAGGCACACTCCAACCAGGCTCGGGCTTTTGGTTTCTTACATCCTAACCTGCCTCCAAACCATTTGGTTCTAGCCCCAAAAATAATAGGAATCAGGCATACTTTTTATGACATTTGACTATAAACATACTTTTAATGACAATTTTATTAAGATATTGTCTGCAGACTTAGTTATTTTTTTTAGTGTATTAATGAATTGTTTATTGGTTTTAAATACTTATTCAAATTATTGTTATGTAAACGGTGAATGATTTAATATACATGTTAATGTGGATGCATGTATTGGCATCCACGCTGGGGCATATTGTACAAACTATAATGATTAGACTAGCTCAGAAGAGATTACTAGGATCTCTTACAAATATTGACATGCTTGTCTACAAACATTGTTTAGCAGGAAAAACATGTTGTGCACTATTTGGGAAAGCAGTTAGGGTTTTCATTCTATTACAGCTAATCCATTCTGACATATGTGGATCAATGAGTATTGCATCAAGATGTGGTGCATCAATTCATCACTTTTGTTGATGACTGCACTCGATACTGTTGTGTATTTAATCTCTCATAAGTCTGAGGCATTGGATTCCTTCAAATGCTTCATGAACTTGGTAGAGAATGAGCTTGATCGAAAAGTCAAAGTCCTTCAAATAGATGAAGGTAAAGAATATTTGTCTAAACAATTTAAAGAAATGTGTAATGAAAAAAAACACACATAGACAACTGACCACCCCTCACACACCACTTCAACTCAGTATGAACTATGGATATGTTAACAATCATTCTCTCTAGTATAGTAAACTAAGACCAAATAACAAAAAATGTATCCTCATTGGATATTGTAAACACTCCAAAGATTATGTCATCTTATGAGAAAATGCAGATAGGAGTATGACCGAGATAGATTGGAGGGATGCTACGTTCATTGAAAATTATTTTCTTTAGGAAGAAGATATGAATAGAGATATCCAACTATACTAGTTAGATGACCCAAAATATACAAAGACAAATAATCAAGAAATAGTGATACAAGATGTATGGTCTCAGTCGGCACATAATAATGACAGTGAACCACATGATGGTCAAAGTCTAGATGTGGTGCTTCATTAGTATGTGAGCAAAAGAATACCTAATGACATTGATGTTTTGAAATAGGTGTGTAAGGATCTTTGTTGAATAGAAAAAGAAGAATGGAAGAAATCAACGAAAGAGGAGATAAGATCCTTGAGCAACAACAATGTTTACAAACTTATTCATCTTCTTCCTGTAAGGAAGACCATTGGGAACAAATGGGTTCTCAATGTCAAAACAAATGCAAGTGGATCCATTGAAAGATTTAAAGCTCATCTTGTGGCAAATGGATACATATAGAAAGAAGGCATTGACTATGATGAGACATTCTCTTCAGTTGTCAAGATGACTTGTGTTTGCCTTACACTAGCTATTGTTTCATACATGAACTTAAAACTACATCACATGGATGTAAAATCCATTCTTAAACGAAGAACGGGATGAACAAATCTACATTGAACAACCTAAACTGTTTGTTGCCAAATGTTTCGAGGGTAAAGTTTGCAGGCTCAAAAGACCCATTTATGGACTTAAATAGTTGTCCGAACAGTGATATATAAAATTCATGAAACAGTAATGTCTAATGATTTTGACATGATTGATGAATACTTCTGTGTATATATGAAACGACAAAAGGAAAATTTTGTCATTATCTCCCTATATGTCAATGACATTTTGTTGGCTAGTAATGGTATGAGCTGATCAAGTCGATCAAAAATTGGTTGTCTGATCTTTTTGAAATAAAGGACATGGGCAAAGCAGCATTTATATTGGGCTTAGAAATTAAAAGAGATTGCTCAAAAGACTTCTTAGTCTATCACAAGAGTCTTATACTAACAAGGTCTTGAAGCGATTTAATATGCAAAGATGTAAACCAGTTAATTCTCTTGTGAGTAAAGATCAATAAAATCCTGTACAGGTTTATTGAAAAGCTGTTAAAAAGATCAAGTGATACTTAAAAGACTTTGGAAACTTGGCACTATGCTATCATGGTGGGGGCTATGGCTTAGGGGTTACATAGATTTAGATTGGGTTGTTGACCCCAATGAATGTAATTCTATGTCTAGATATGCATTTTTGTTCAATCATAGTGTGATATCTTGGTATAGCAAAAACAAACGTGTGTAGCCATATCTACCATGAAAGCTGAATTGTACCTGAGTCCATGATAGTACAAGAGGGTGTTTGGTTAATGAGATTTTTCAAACATCATAACATTGTCTTGGAAGTACACGCTCCAGTTGATGTTTACTGTGTTAATCAGGCTGCAGTTGCTTTTGCCAAGAATCTCAAATTTCATTTTGAGACTAAACATATTGATACTAGATCTAAATATTTGTGGGATGTAATATAGAAGGAAAAAAGTTTTGCCGAACTACATTTCTATTTATGAAATGGTAGCAGATCCTCTTTGTAAGCCAATTACTGTTGATGTATTTAAGAAACATGTAAGGTCTATGGGACTCAAAAGAATATAAATCTTTCTTTGGATGAACAAAAAAATCTCATGACTAAATTCATGTATGTCACACATATATATGTAAGTGTACAGTGAGCAAATGAGCAGCTTAGGCACTGAGTGTCAAATGTGTTAAGATGAAATTGACAAAACCTAAAAATCTTTTAAAAAGAGATACATGTTTTTGTGGATCTTAAATGTCAGATATGAAATGATGACATTATGTAAATTTTTTTTTTATCACACTGATTGATCATGAAGAGGCCTTATCCTGTGGAACTTAAAGACCCACATGATCTCCAAAATAATGTAGACTTGATAACCAGATTTGAGGGCCCAAGTCATCATAATGGGTCTAAGAGGGACATCTTTTGAGAACTCATGTCAATTCTCTAGGAAAGAGTTAGACTATTGATATTTTATATGGCAATGAAAATTTTTTTAGTGCTTGCATACACTCATTGAATATAAGTTGATCTATCATTGCAACATATCACATATGTTGCACTAATAAATAAGTCAACCTAAATGAAAGGATGAAGAATAATACATGCTTCCTCATTGTGTAAGTTCCAACAAATATAGGATGATTTGATGTCAAATCATGTATTTACTTTGATTGCTCTTATGGACTCTTAACTATGTTCATAGACAACAAATTAGCATTGATACTTTAGTACGCTGCCTAAGGCCATGAGGGACTCGATTGAATGTGGCGTATTTTTTCAAAGAAAAAACAGCTAGTTCAAAATTTGTTGAATATATGTAGAAGATGAAGATCATTTGTTACTACACTGGTACTCACATTTACTGCCAGCAAAGTTGAATCGCCAAAAGAGAGACTTGATTCAATTTAGCATCATCAAGTGATGAGGAATTGAATGTGTTGAGACTCATGCAGATGAATTTTTTATCTAGGGCACAACAAGCTATTCATGGAGCATACGACCACACAATAATTTTTGTTTTTTTGTAGGTGACGCCATTGTGTTGTTCTAACCAGTACACTGTTGGTCAGTTTTACTTTACTCACGGGTTGCATGATCCTATCGCCAGTATGTTAAATAATAATGCATACCTAAACAACTAGAGAAATATTCATGTCTCCTTGCCTATCACATGCGAGTGGAAGAATTATGGACTTTCATGCCTGAGTCTACCTATGATGGGCAGGACCCAAACTTATAAGCCAAGTACAGTAACACACTATCACATGCAATATTAACAGTTGCCATTTTTAATTCGATCGAAAACGTAAAATTTGATGAGTAAATGGTAACAAAAGAAGATAGCATGGGGTATGGCAATCGACAAAAACTGGAAAAATATCCATGGTAGGAGAGGGAAGCAACTCTTCTAGTTGATTGCTGAGAGAATGCGGTAAGGATTGTGAAGTTGGGTGTTTTCTGGACTAAGAGTATGTTGCCCCTGACGAGTGAGCATAGCTGGTTTACATCCATTGCAAATTGGAGGTAACCAAAACTAAACTATTTTTCTAAGATGGATAGTACCTTATTCAATACCACCTAAAACTATTTTATAAATGTAAGGTCCACGACAACATGAAATCGCAAGAGAGCCATTAATAACCAATATGCTTTTGATATGTCCATAACAAAGTAAAATATAACAACATGCATGTGTAGGCCATTGATCTTCAGATTGCTCAGCTATATCTCATTTGCAGCTAAAAGTCCTAAAGATAATTGCAAGATAAAGATTGATGTTCAAGAATGAGTATATTTTCATATACTCGGTAAGTTTCCTTGTTGTATACTAAATGTGGAAACAATTATTTTCATGACAATCACAGTATCAAAATGGTCAAATTGATAAACAACAATGGTTCATTTCCATCATCCACGTGCGGGTGGTAAATTAATCCACAAGCTTAGATTTGAGGGCAGGGATAATAAGGTGTCTATGGTGGCAAAGGCCACATCAGCCTTCAACTTGTCAGGCTTAATCTCTAAGATTTCACTCACAAATGCGCCCATTGTTTCTAGCCCTACTAAAGTCCAGTTGGGTCATCTCACAAGCAAATTCAGGCCATCACACATACACGACACTGGACCCTCCTTTTGTACAAGCTACTACGATTTGTTGCTCATTTCCTCAAAGCTATGCCTCTCATAAATGGGTAAAAATCTTTTAAAAGCATAGGTGTTGTTTGATACAAGAAGGAATAAGTCTGTTAGGTTCACAAGTTACAAATACACAATTATGCCATCACTTGGTAATCGAGCCACTATGAACATAGTCGATATGAGCATCAACTATTCCTATTGCGTAATTCTTAATGGTATTCTTAATTGTCGAAGCATGAGTACAATCACTAAATAAATGCCTCATAGGAATATGAAATCATCTGACGAACAAATGTCATATGAATGCAGGGACTATTAGCAGTCAAGAAGCAACTAATAATACACAACATAGACTAATTAATCACATACTTAATTGCAGATTGATCATATGGGGACCAACATGAAAAACATTACATCGAATGCAGTGCGTGTGATCAGTGCGAGATGATATAAAACCATCATAACAGGTTATATTTCATGAGGCACTAGGATTACAATGCCCAATACGTTGGCTCCTCTAGATAGAGCCTTCTAGATCCTATATCTTGAAACTTACCTACAGGGTCTTTGCTAAATACGAGACTCATACATAGCGGCCAACATGCATCTGAGGATGGTTTTAGGATATGCATGCTAAGAGTAGCATAATACCATTATATCAATACATGTAATAATTGTTTCTAGAGTGATTAATGTGCAACACATGTTGTCACAATTGGAATTCTGATAATAAATTATAGTCTCCTGATAAAATTTGTTACGGTTTAATGGTTTTTAGTTTTTGATGATTGGTCACAATGTTGTCAAAATCAGTTTCTGAATTGGAAACTTAAAATATTCAGCTAATCAGTAAATCGAATTAAAATCAGGATAGTTTGTGAATCAAAATTGTCAAAAATGTATTTAATTTAAGAAACAAATAAAAATTAGAAATCATAAGAAAATCATACATAAGAAAAAAAATTGAAAAAGTAGTATAAAAGCATGTGAAGGGGCTTTGCGATTTTACCACAAAAAATTTAAACAAAGTAAATCACATGTTAGATGATAAGTCCATGGTCCATACATTCAATCGAAGCAAGTTGACAAAGTGTAGTAACAATAGTTTATTTGAAATTTTTAAATCGCCACTAATACATTTGCTCCAAATGCATGTGAAGGCACTTCACGATTTTACCACAAAAATGTATTTAACCTTATGTGGGAGACGAAACATATTTTTAAATTCCAGTGCTGGATCTTTGTTCGGCCACATCTTGAACTTCAACATTCATTTAACAATTAAAGTCATATGCAACATGAGAAGAAAACAAGACAAAAGAATTAGTGAAGGAAAAAGTAAAAAACATGTACGGCTTAACTAGAAAGGTTAACGGGGCACACAAGCTGGTTTCCTTTATCGTGAATCGCCGAATTTTTGCCATTCCACTGATCCGCTAAAGATCGCCTGATTTTAGGAGTCCAATGAATCGGCCACTGCATGGAATCGGCAAAGGGTCGATTCGATTCAAATCGTCCTGAATATATAGGCCGATTTTAGTAACATTGATTTGTCTCCTATGTTAAGATAATTCACGATATAAACCAGAAAGTTAACTAGTCAGTTATTCATAGTAAACACTTTTATAAGGATGGGATATTACAATGAGCATATACCAAAGCCAAAGAAAATATTACAATGGAATTAAATCTACCCGAATTAAACTTAACCACTGTCTGAAGCTCTAAGGCCTGAGGCACATGAGCTTGCACGTTGACACCAAAGGTTCAGGTTTAAAATATGCTATGTGTGGCAGTCTGGCAGATAACATAACTACGAAGACATTCAATGTTTTGTTTTTGTTTTTGTTTTTTTTTTTTTTTCAGTCCAAAGAGGGAACTAACTGAGGCGGCCTATTAATGTATTTAGTCATAATTTCTCTAGGACATCTTATTTAAATGTACTTCATAGCTCCTATCAATCAACTGCCCAGTTAACATTCGTCACAAATCAAGCAAGCATATCCATTCATGACGATGACAACCACATGTTTTTCCAGAAGCTTTCGGCCATAATTCTAATATGCAGCACACATGGACCAGATCAAATGTGACAATGGCACTCTGATACCATATCGAAAGGAATGAACGAGAGATAGAGAGAGAGATGAGGGAGAGGACGAAGCACAGAAAGTTTATGTGGTTCAGCCCAATGGCCTACATCTATGAGAGAATGAGTTTGCTGCTCGAATTGTTTTATTCACGCGAAGATCATCAACTGCAATGGTTCTTAAGAGCACGATTATAACAGCATTCCATGCAAACATGATTGAGATATGACAACCCCAAGGAGATATCACAAGATCATGCCAGCAGCGAAACAGAAACTGGCAACGGTACCAATGCACTTGCTATTCTCAACATATAACCACCAAAGCGAGAAGGAATTTAAATAAAGGGAAATAAATTAAAAATTAAACGATAATAATAAATTATCCTAAAACCTAAAATCAAATTACCAAATTCTAAAGAAGGCTGAGGTCTTACCGAACATACAGTCAAGCTTTAAATAGGACTATATAGTCGATCAGTTAGATATATTAGTTGAAGTACATGATGTAAACTAAACCGAGCAGGGAACTCGTAACAGAATGCACTTAGTAATGAATAACTCAAGCAAATCTACGGAATCAAGTGCACAAGTATCACAATTTAAAGTATGTCAACAAATCAAGCCACACGTATAAATCGGATCTTGAATTGAAGCTGAAGTAGCGGGCCAACAATATTCCCACCTGAAAATTTTTCCAATAAAAAGGGTCAAAAATGCAAAATCCTCAGTACGTGGTCATGAAACGGCCACCTGAATGAAGAAGTACAAAAAATTATAGTAAATAAATGTAAAATTTTCAAAACAATATTAATTATTATATGTACATATGAATAAACGAGTCATTTCAAAAGTACTTAAAGCATACATATTAAATCTTCCACCTCAAG
>JAANDH010000654.1:0-5000 GCA_011799765.1 Nymphaea thermarum | reverse complement strand
CCTCCATAAACGCATAGGAGATAGTGTTTCAATTACATAGGTGTTCATCAATACAACAAGCAATAAGTCTGTTAGGTTCACAAGTCACAAATAAACAATTATGTTATCGCATGGTAATTGAGCCATCATGAACATAGTCGATATATGCATCAATCATTCCAATTATGGAATTTTCAATCCAAAACATAATGTTATTCTTAATTTTCAAAACATGACTACATTCACTAAATAAATGCTTGATATGAATATGAAATCATTTAACAAACAAATATCATACACGAGGAGTATTAGCTTTTAACAAGCAACTAATAATACAGACCATAAAACTAATCACTTGCTCATTTGCAGATTGATAATAGGACAGACATGAAAAAAACTCAAGGTGACACTAAACCATCATAAACGGGTAGTGCTCTATATTTTATTAGGCACTAGGACTACAATGTCCTATGCGTTGGCTCCTTTAGAGCCTTCTAGATCCGATATCTTGCAACTTGGGAAAAGGGTCTTGCTAAAATAAGAGATCCACACATAGTAGCTAACATCTAAGGATGGCTTAGGTTACGCATGCTGTAGCATTTGTATATAAATATATAAGGATAAATGTTTAAAGATGTCCATTTAAAAATGAAGAAAGTATAAGAGACTGGTGTGAGCAACTTCCCTCCATCAGTCACCATGTGACTATGCCACTGTATATATCAATGCATTTAATACCCGGGCTCGATAATTGTTTCTAGAGTGAAGTACTGTGTAACACATGTTTGAGGGTCGGATAAATATTTTACTAGCACGAGGTATTCAAGGGTATAAACTATGGGCCATAGATCCTTCCCCATTCTTCCAACTTGCAAAAATTGTATGATTTGATTAGCTTTAGTTAACCAGGCATTAGTCCTAGTTTACATTGGAATTACCTAAACCCTAACATTCTATTAATGACATTAATCAAGTTAGCACTTAACATCATTATTCAAATCGCAGAACTCATAATTATATGTACAACTAGACCCCACGTTGTGCTGCCCCTTCTTTTTTCTTTTTTTTTTAATTACTCCAAAACTTGAGTTGGAAAGAAATCTCAAACCTAAGAAGTAGAAAACCTACCTGGGTGTGGACTTCGTGCCCTCCCTCTTCTCTTGCTCCTCCTCCTTCCCCTTCTCCTTCTCCTTCTCCTTGATGATCCTGTCTTTCTTTCTCCCTTTCATTTCCTAACTTTTCCTCTCTTTCACCCACCCAGCCCCTGCCTAATTACTTGCCCTCACTATTTCTCTCCATCTTGCCGGTTGCTGCCTCACGTAGAGAGTTAGTTGAGTGCACCATTCAGTGCACGCAAGATATATACATACATATATATATATATATATATATATATATATATATATATATATATATATATATATATATATATATATATATATATATATATATATATATATATATATATATATATATAAAGGACTGGGCAGGAGCTGGGGTATTTTGGAAATTAGTTAAAAAGAAATGTCCTTTTTAATCTTTTAACCATTTTCAGTTTTCATTGTTGTCCCTACAAAATAGGCCTGGGCATCGGGCCGGACCAGGGTCCCATAGGCCAGCCCGGCGGCGGCCTGGCCCGGCCCGACACCCTCACTCTTTCTTCTCTACCCCTCTCCCTCTCCCCTCCCGCTCCCCCTCTCCGCTTCCCCTCTCCCTCTCTGCTCCCGCTCCCCCTCTCCACTCCCCCTCTCCCTCGCTGCCCGGGCGGGCTGGGCTGGCCTGGCCCGGCCTGATGCCCAGCCCTAGTACAAAAGCCCGACCCGATGCCCAGCCCTAGTACAAAAGATCTCTTTGGGCATTTTGCTCATTGAGCATGCTGGCACACAAATTAATTATGCAGCAGCCAGCGCATGAAACCAGTAGCAATCCTATTATAATTTATTATGTTTTTTATTATTGTTAAATGATGACGTGTAACCAAGGGCTAAGTGGCTCATCAATTAACCATGTAACTCAGTTATTAACTAAAATAAACGATTTATTTCAATAGTCGATCATTAGGGTACATAAATGGGAGGTTTTGCATTCTGCCCTTCTCAACTAGTTGAATCCCTAATAAAACACGTTCCAACTTTACCCCTAGGAAATTTCCTTATCCCTAATTCAGAGTGTTCTCCTTATTGACAACATGACCTTGTTGAATTCCAGGCGTGTCCTCAATTCCAATTGTCAAGTCTACCATTAAACTTGCAAATTAATGCCAAGTCACCCTTTAGGTCAATATTACCTGATTCATTCCTGAATTCTGATAAGAAATTATAATATCCTGATCCAATTTTTTATAATTTACTGCTTTTAACTTTTTTTGTGATTTGTCCCCAATTTTAAGATAATTCATGATATAAACAAGGAAATTAACTGGTCAATTTTTCATAGTAAACTCTTTCATATGGATGGGGTATTGCAATCATCATATGTCAAAGCCAAAAGAAATATTACAATGAAATTAAATATACACGAATTAGACTCATCCGTTGTCAAAAGCTTTGAGGTACATGGGCCTGTGTGCTGACACAAGAGGTTCAGGTTCAAAATAAGCTGTACATGCCAGATAACATAACTACAAAGACCAAAGATGGAAATCAAATGGGTCGGGTACGCACACATATTCATGTCTTTTCTCAAACAATGGAACAAATACCCATCATCGTTACAGATCTTAAGGCAAACACCCATGCATGACGATATTATATTCGTAGCATCATTCTATCACGAGAAAAACATTAACGCATGCATGAAAAAATGTATATTAGCACATAAATTAAGTAGTACTGAAATCAACCTGTCAAGCTATATATAAATTTCAAGACACCCCAGTAATGGTGTAACATGACCAACAGGAGAGAAAAAAAACAAAACTAATCTTATGGCATGATATATAAGCACCTTCCTATGTAGCACAGAACCAAATCCTGTACACCCAATACCCTTGATCAAAAGAGGAAGGGAAAGAGGGTTATTATAAAGCAAACAAGAAAAGGACCATCCGTTGAGCGGACAGGGAAAGCTCTAGTTCCCCCTCTTTGTTACGGCCTTCTCTCTCATTTTCTCTTCCTGGCACATCAAAGTATGAATTTGGGAGGAACATTTAAGGTGGTTTGCCCACACCACCACCAAAACGTCCCAAGTCTAAGGTAGTAGCTTTAGTGGAATAAAATTAAAATGAACACACGAGTTAGAGAGCGAGACTAAGAATGAAGCACACAAGGAAATACGTGGTTCAGCCTACTGGCCTACATCCATGGGAGACGAACTCTAATTGTTCTCATTCAGGCGAGTGTCATCAACTGCAATGGTGCTAAAGAGCACAATTACAACGCCCTTCCACACAGCATGGTGGAGATAAGGCAACCACAAGGAGATACTAAGAACATGACCTTTCTGCACATAGTAAAGTGCAATATCCAAAAACTCACACTATGAAATGCAGTGTGAGCTTAATAGTACATAGCATGAAGTTCATAACACTCTCCCACTACTCTCAGGTTCAGACCTTGCTAGCTAACCTACATTCACACACCAAAACCCACCTTAGGTTCAAAGTTCGATTTGAATCTCGAGCTCCATTACCTAGCTCAACATCCCAAAATTTAGTTGAAACATCCAAAAGAATAATTAAGTAATTAAGATGTTGGGATTTACAATGTTTGGCATCATATTAATTTAATAAAGACAATGAAATCTCAGTAAAACATATAGTTGAAGCACTTATTGATGCACTAAACTTGCAACTATCCATCCTTTTTAAATAGTTTTGGAATTATTTCTGCTGAATAGTTCTGCCACTGATAGACCACAATGGTTTATTTCTATCGTCCAGGTGCAGGTGGACGATTTCTCCACAAGCTTAGTTTTGAGGGCAGGGATAATAAGGCATCACAGTGCCGAAGGCCACATCAGGCTCAACCTTATTTGACTTAATCTCTAAAACATCACCCGCATTTGAGCCCATCGGGTCTAGACCTATCAATTGTCCATTTTTTCTAATTAGTTTTGACATTATTTCAGCTCTTCTGTTCTACCACTGATAGAGTACCACAATGGTTTGTTTGCATAGTCCAGGTTTGGGGGGTCAATTTCAGCACATGATTATATATGAAAGCAGGGATAGTGAGGCAGCTATTGTGACAAAGGCCACATCAGCCTTGACCTTATTGGGTTAATCTGTAAGAGATCACTTGCACATGAGCCCATTGGGTCTAGCCCTATCAAACTACGAGCAATATTTTCAAAAATGGGTAACGGTCCTTAAAAGGATAGCTGTTCATCAGTACAACACGCAATAAGTTTGTTATGTTCACAAGTTACAAGTAAACAATTCTGCCATCGCCTGATAATCGAGCCATTATAAATATAGTCGATATAAGCATCAATAATTCCAATTATGTAATTCACGATCCAAAAAAAATGTTATCTTCATGGTCATGACTAAATTCACTAAATAAATGCCTCAATAGGAAAAATCTGTTAACATACAAGCTACTGGCAATTGCAGCTATCCACCGTCCAAGACATGCGTCAATCCAACCAGCAACGAGGATCATGGCAAATCTAGCAAAAAGGCAACTAACCTCGCTGGATCGGACGCAATCAATCAAGGCATCGCTGGATCGGACGCAATCAATCAAGGTATCCAAGAGATTGAGGGAAATCAAGACGATCACTACAAATCAAGCAAAACTGTAACCACTGCAGAAATCGCTGAAAGCAAAAATCTAGGCAAGAATCATGGCAACGATGAATCATCCAGAGAAAAGGACATCAGTAATGATCCGTTATCAAAAAAGAGAGAAAAAATAGAAACAAGAAAATCAAGGAAGGATTGCGAAAATTCTGTAACTCCTCCTTCCTATGATAGTGTATAAATCCAAGCATAAGGGAACCTCACGATTATCTTTTTGATGCGTGAGAGAAAGTGGACGTAGGAAATTATTCCGAACCACTCTAAAATTTCGAGTTTT
>JAANDH010000653.1:171534-241762 GCA_011799765.1 Nymphaea thermarum | reverse complement strand
ATAGAATCAAAATGATGTTTAAGTTAAAATGAAATGCATCAATGATAAACATAGCCCTTGGGTTGATTACCCCCGGTAAAGGCGCCGGGAACGATCGATCCTCGTACCGACGGGCGAGTCCCTTTCTTTCCTCTTCTAAAACAAAAACCTTATTTTTCTGGAGCACTCCAAAACACCAAAAATTTTGGGATGCAAACAGTCGTGCAAGGGAAAAGTTTGATTCAGTTTCAGTTTTTTTGTTATGGTGCAGAGAAACTGCATATGTATTTTCTTCTTTGAATACTCGACACATGCACTTGGATATATATTGAACGTTGAAGCTCTTCTGAACACTGAACACTGATGGGAATATGTAAATATTTTAACACTGATGGAACTATGTATGTGGTTTGTTTAGTATTTTATCATTGATGGGAACAATGATATGATCCTTCTTTATGTATGTGGTTTGTGTGGTCTTCATTCGCTTTGTCGTGCTATCGTTGTGCTTTGTTGTTGATGTCAATTACAGTTGCTTTTGATGACATTCCAGACAATTGCGCTTTGTTGTTGAAATTGTGATGGAGTTGACTCGTGTGATGATATGGGCAAAGTGTTGAAATTGTGATGTATATATTGCAGCGAGTTGGGTGTTTGGTTGTGTGATGATATGGGAAAAGTGTTGAAATTGTGATGTATATATTGCAGCGAGTTGGGTGTTTGGTCGTGTGATGATATGGGCAAAGTGTTGAAATTGTGATGTGTATATTGCAACGAGTTGGGTGTTTGGTTGAGTATTTTTACTTCTGCAATTATATGTGATCTGACACATGTGGATCGGATCTGGCATGGTATGATTTTTATTCACATTTGATTTCAGACATTGAATTGTTCTAATCGATTGTGTGGGCGAGTATATCCGGTTTATACGTCCATACATGCATAACCATGTTGTTGCCATATTTTTGTAAATCTGAATAAATGTTTCCTTATTATCAAACTAAGAATTACATTTCTGAAAATATATTTCTGTAATATCAAACTTAGAAATATAGAATTGGAAA
Source organism: Nymphaea thermarum (assembly GCA_011799765.1). Lineage (NCBI taxonomy): Eukaryota > Viridiplantae > Streptophyta > Magnoliopsida > Nymphaeales > Nymphaeaceae > Nymphaea > Nymphaea thermarum. The sequence continues at coordinate 240,719 of JAANDH010000653.1, read as the reverse complement.
TATATTTCTGAGTCATCACACACACACCCAAATTGGAATCGGAAAATTTTTTTCATTCCATTTTTCCATTTCCTATATTTCCAGCAATATATTTCCAGAAATTTTTTTTCAGGCCATCAAACGGCCCCTCAAGGAATCCAAGGTTCAAATCTCATAGTGTCGTGTTTTACTTCGTTGAGGTGCAAACTATGGTACAAGCGGCATTCAAGTTTTCTTTGGGTTGCAAATTTTGATAAATGCAACACTTAAGTTGAAGGATATACCATAAGTCTATCAATGCTCCAAAAAGACACCATAACCTTATATTATAGCCTTGCTGAAGGCAATTTCTGGCCCCTATATAAATATTAAAAAATTAGCACATTTGGTAGGTCCAAAGGAACTTACATCCTAAACAAACTTGATAATACCGAAAATCATATGCGCACGTTCTAAACATTTACATGCATCCATCAATATTTTCTTTTGCTAGAAAACGTACTTTGAATTGCTTTCCTGGTCCCTTCCGCATTACCGCAAGGAAACATAACTAAACATGTAAGTACCAAACTCACATATAAATTTTTCCTAAGAAAGTTAAAGTACATATATGCCACATCAATAAACATACACTAATAAAGAAACATGCAATCACAGCTTTGCAGAAGTGAGTCATTTATTACTGGAGCAATTACTAATTAAGCAGCAAAGGTACTCAAGAATATGAGGAAGGTACAAGAGCCAGGATCTATAAGTACGTAAGTCTTAATTCACTGCCATCATGTGCTTTAATTTCTACTTTAGCAAGCAATTATCTACCCTTACTGGAATTAAATGGAAGGGCATGCGCAGGTGAAGCCCACCAGGCACCAATTGTACATGTTTTTTTTTTTTTTTTTTTTTTTTTTTTTTTTTTTTTTTTTTTTTTTTTTTTTTTTTTTTTTTTTTTTTTTTTTTTTTTTTTTTTTTTTAGAGGAGAAGGAATATCGAACGTACTTGGTTAGAATCCTAGACCCCACTCTACCAAGGTGTGACAATCAGCTGGTGAATTGAATTTGATTTGCCGCATATTCGATTTAAATCAGTTTGATTTGGATAAATTTTGACGATGATCGATCTAAATTGGTTGATTGAGATAAATTTCATCTCAAAAAGAGAGCGGAAGCCCCCACCCTTCCTCCATGCCCCTCCCTCTTTACAAGGCTTTGATCTCGTTTCGAGATGTTGAAATAGAGACCGACTGCTTAGCAACCCCATTGGACCCATTGTGTAAGCCATCTCAATCTCATGAATTAATTTTTTTGGCAACAATAGCTCTCATGTATGCCATTGGTTTACCTAGCAAACACACCTAGCAAGTTATGATATTGTTGATCTCCAGAGGGAAACTCATGAGACCAAGGGACACTGGGCGGCAAGGTGGTCCGGCTCCTCTAAGGACTCAGGTTCGAGTCTTGGAGTGGTCACTGTCACGTTCTAGTGCGCTCTACCTCTAGCCCGTATAATGCTCCTTGAAAACCCAAGGGGGCGAGCAGAGAGATGGAGGCCCCTAGCCTCTCCTAGGAGCGGGCGTAGAAAAAAAAGAATCCAAATGGATCTTGGTGTAGAGATGCTGGATGGTTACATCATGAATGGGAAATAAGAACCAAAGCATAACCAAATCTATAAGCAACATACGTAGTGACATTTAAAACAATTTAATTTTTTACCAAATGTAAATGTTAATGTTAGTGAAAAATTGATTGTGTGCTTATCACAAAACATCGTATAAAGAAACCGTTTAAAATCTAATGTGTGCATTCATTAGAAGAAGAAGTCCTCTGCACGGCAGGCTCCAAAGTCATCTCTGTTACTCCGAGAGTTAAATTCCCTTTTTTTTTTGGAAAAGAAAAAGTATTTCCTGTATGGAAGCCGTGTCCTTGTGATCATGCCTTTGAAACTAAGTAAATGCAGTGTTGTAGATATCCGATTTGGAATCCCGTGCAGGCCCTTCTTGATATGCATTGGCCCGAATTGGGTTGCACTGGTCCTCATAAAGAAAAAAACAATTAAAAGGAAAATTATGTTCAAATATGAAGATTAATATATGCTTATGTGGCTGATAAAACCTTAGATATTCACTTTTTCTACAACGCTTTTTTACCTCTTTTAACTTTTTTTATTATTATTTTAATAAGGGCATTTTAGTCATTTTCATGATCGTGCACCAATTTTTAGTGTACACCCTATAAACAATGTAGGGACCACGTTGGGGACTTCCATGTATAGAATTGACAAGGCTGAATTGACAAAGTTAGCCGATGGATGACATATATACAAGTATAATATATATATAAATGAAATTTTATACACACATATAATATAGTAATAATATTATATTATATATATATATATATATATTCAATTTTAATAAATTATATTATTTTAAAAAGGAAGTCAGCTTAATCCAAGCCTACGCTGGCTGATATAAGTGTAACTCCCCGTCGCTGTAGGAGGAGGGCTTCCAGGGCATTTCGCAGAAGGACGGGCGGACCATTTCCGAGCGTGGTGGCCCTGTTGGGGGGGAAGAGCAGAGAGACAAGGGAGGAGGGGGGTTAAGGGCAGTGAAGTTGTCTCCCGAACCTTCTTCTCCTTTCCTTTTCGACGCGTTTTTTCTCTTGCGATTTTTAGGGTTTTCTTCTTCTTCGTCTTCTTCTTCTTCTTCTTCCCGTCGGCGAGCGTTTTACCCTCTGTCGATAAAGGAGATCGCCTTGCTATCGGATCTGGCACGTGAGGAGCAGGTTCGTTTTCATCTCTGGCAAATCTTTTCTCTATTTTGCTTTTTTCTTGGGTTATTTTTTCCGTTAGCGCGTTAACTTTTTAAGGGGACCTCTCTGACGGATTTTCTAGGATTTATTTTTCCTAAATGACCTGCCGATGTCGAGGTTTTCGTTTATTGGATGTGAATATTGTAATTGGTTGGTTGTGGATTAGGGTCTTGTTTCTTTCGTTTTCTGGGCGTTCTGATGAATCTGCGATCTTGTTCTTTAATTGGCATTTTTGTTTTTTCTTTTTCTTGGGGAGAATTACAAGCCTTATCGGTTCATGTGTTCAGGCATCTCTTTTGGATACGTGTATGTGGCTGCATACTTGACTCCCAGAATGTTGATGTGTGTTCGTTATCGGTCTTCATAGAAGCACCGATCTAGTTCAGAATCCCAGTTTTATTTAATTCTCTTGGATTTTGGGGCTCTTTTTCCTTTTAGCATTGGGTCTTCTGATTAACTCGCTTGTTTTTATGAGTTTCAGGCCTGCAACCGCAAGTAATTTTGGGCACAAGATGGATTTTGGTGGATCCAAAGGCGAAACTTCGGGAAAACCATCTCAAAACGCTTCGAGTTCCAGTGGTAACGGGAATGGTGATGCTGGGAGTTTTGAATGTAATATATGCTTGGAGTTAGCCCAAGATCCAATTGTGACCCTGTGCGGTCATCTGTTCTGCTGGCCTTGCCTCTATAGATGGATTCGTGTTCATTCGCATTCTGATTGCCCTGTTTGCAAGGCGCTAGTGCAGGAGGATAAGTTGGTTCCTCTTTATGGTAGAGGCAAAGCATCATCAGATCCTAGGTCTAAGTCTATTCCTGGTATGGAAATTCCAAGCCGTCCTGCTGGCCAGAGGCCAGAAACGGCACCGGCTTCGGAACCCAACCATTTTACTCAGCAGCCCTTTGGGTTCATGGGAGCACCTATGGCGACCACGAGATTTGGAAATTTCACTTTCTCTGCTGGGTTTGGACTATTTCCATCACTGTTTGGTTTTCAGATGCATGGATTTCCTGATGCCTATGGTGCCGCTACTGGTTTCCCTTATGGGTTCTCTAACCCGTTTCATGGAGGTCATGCTCATGGATATCATCCGCCTTCAACTCATGCACCGCAGGATAACATGTTACAGAAGTACCTACTATTGGTTGGTTTTTTGGTGGTTATTTTCTTTCTCTTCTTCTAGCTCCTTCTAGTATGCATCATGCTGGTTTCATGTGCACCTTTAAGGTGGAAGATTCCTAGAAATGTACATGTAATTCTTGTGATGCAATTGTAAATTTTTAGTCGACCTTGCTGTAAGTTTAAGTTTGCTTCCAAATTTTCTAAATAAATAATTATACACTATTCAGACCATCTACCAATGCTTTGCTGTATATCTGAGTCTTGATTGGAAAATAGGGGCCACTATTTATGTATTTTATTCTCCGAAGCTTCACTGTGATCGAGGCTGTGAGTTGACATGATTCTAATAAACTGAATCGTCTATCTACGTTCTCTTATCTCATGGTTTATGTGTACATAGCACATACGGTTACTCCTGTCTTATGTCTACTGACTCTGGTGCAGTCTGCTGAAACAGTACCTTTTTTAATAACCATGAGCTTTTCATTTTTTTTTTCAAAAAATTAAAAAGAACTAATTGTTCACATTTAAGATTGCTATAAGGTGACTGCTTGGACTTTGGAGGCATATTTTGTTCTGAACAAGCCAAAACTTTTTGCTCGGAAAAATAAAAATTTGCTAACTTCCTATAATAGCCTGTAATAATAGCCTGGAAGGAGGTGAAGCATGTTTGAGAAAATGATAAGCAGTTATTATTGATCAAGAAGATGGGCTGGGCATTTTTACTAGGCTGTAGATCCAAGCGGGGAACAAGTGTGGGGTGTTCATGTCTTTCACCAAACATTCCACATTTGGACCTTGCACATCATAAACTGTTTTTCTAAAAATGGAAATAAAGAAAAATCATGTCCTGAACTTGAAGTTGTAGGAGACGATGATTTACCTTGGCATTTCAATATTGTATCCTTTTTGCATGCTTCTAAAGACTAACAACAATTTAGAAGCTAGCATGATGCAACTGTTTTTATATAATAAAGGAGTGGTATAAAATAATCATCAGCACATTACAAAATATTACATATGATTTGAATCATAGCACTAAAAATTGGGTACACTTAGTTAATTGCAAAAAAGGTGGTTTGTCATGCTTGTTAGCTGCTGAACTAAATAATTTAAAATGATAAGTTAATTGTGAGTTTATGAATGCAGTATGAAAGAAAACATCACAAGGCAATGCATTGAAATACTGAGAACCAGTAACTAAAAAGCTAGACTCTTATGTTTTAAGGAAAATTGATAATGGCTTATTTGCTCTACTTGTGCTTGTACACGAAATGTTCATCTATATATCCAAGCGAGGTTTGAAGGTAGCTTTGATGGCTCAGCTGTTGACTATGAACCATAGCTTCTAGTAAGGAACTGCAGTTATCTGCTGCTGGCTGTTTCTACTACACCTGATCATTATTTTCTTGATCTTAAACATTTCAAGTTTAGCCTGAATTTCTGGCACTGTTATTGTTTATAATGTTAGTGCATCTAAATGGTATCCTTATCTAGCTGATATCCCTTCCTCATGTTTCCTTCTTGTTTGTCAAGTATTTCCTGTCAATCAACCGATTGTTTCCGAGTTTAGCCTTCCTAACTTGGTTAATAGCCGCACTCACCATTGTTAGGTAAGTTTTAGGTGCTTTCTTAGGGTTGTGTCCATACACACATCCCATGTGCACATCTGAACATGGTTGCATTGCATGTATCTGCTTATGTCACATGGATGCAGGGTGCAGGTGTGGGTCCAGGTGCAATAGATCCCAAAGTCTTGGGTGTGGGGTTGCGGCTAGGATATAATTATGTATATATTCATAGAATATACATAATTATATGGTTGTTTATTAGCTTAATTTGTATTTTCTTTTACTTTTATTACTAGAAATAAAGAAAGAGAGGGAAAGAGAGAAGAAAAAAAGAGGGAAAAGGATTTTGAAAGGGAATAGAATAGGGTGTTGGTTGGCGAGCGAGTTGGAGCCATACCTGCGTCCGCACCCATGTCATGTCGATGTAGGTGCTGACCCTGTTTCGAAGAGAATGTGTGACATAGGTATCTGGCCATATTGTCTCCTCTGTGCTTCTCTAAGGTGTTTCTAGTTTCAACTATACCCCATCATCACTTTTGTAGGCATTGTTTTTGAAGGTTTCCCTGCGATACCATGCTTCTTTGCCAATTTTACTCTTTCAAAATCTCTGAGTAGTAAGTATGTTACTAAGATCTTACTTTTTTAAGGTTCAATTTCTTTCTTTTCTTTTGTTGTATATTAGGAGCTAAGTCACATGGGTGCACCAAAAGTGGTGGTGCCCGCAATTTAACTTGATTGCCGGGTGCGGCCAGACACGTCTCCTGACTTGGGTGCTGCTGATCACACACCCATTTTTTTGAGGGAAACTTGCTATATCCCACACCCACACCTGTAACACCCCAAATGTTTAGTTTCATATTGAAGATTGTGAGGAATCTTCAAGGGTTTATAAAGGAGGTCATTGCCATAAATGATTGTCCTGGTTTCTAGCCTTTTTCAGGCTGTAGTCGAAACTGCTAGGGGGCGGGTTGGGATCCGTCGAACCAGGGGCCGAGCCCAAGGGTGGGTTGGGTTGTTATAACACCAGCCCTTGAACCTTGCACCTGTGTGACATAGGTTAGGAGAGGGGTTTTTTTCTACTTTTCTTTTTGATTTTTTACTGTCTTATTGTAAAGAGCTGGAAGTTTAATTTTACTGGCCTCTCCTATTTTTAGAGGAGGTGTGGTCATAGGTGCACGTTGGTGAATAAGCTGATCTTTCTTTGACTTGTTTAGTTCATGTTTCCCATCCTTCACTTAGGTATCAGTCTCCTTTAACATGTGCTGTTATACATTTCATGTACATTTAATGTGTTGTTTATCCTACAAAATATCTAACAGCGGTTGTTGCTAGCATCTCTATTCATCCGTCCAGCGATCTATTTGTTGTTGAAAACACTGTTTCTTATGCCATGATTTCTTGAGCCTTTTCAACTTAGATAGCTGAGGATGATTGGTGGTGCTCAATTCCCCCAGCTTTGGTTATATATATATATATATATATATATATATATTTGTTAAGTCCTAGTATTTTCAGCCTAGATTGCTGAGGATGACTGTTCGCGTTCAATTCGTTTTGTCTGGTTGTTCTACTTTTGCAAGCTAAAATCTTATTTGTTTCAATGGCTGTTGATTTGACTTGATGGTTTTTTCCCTGTTTGATTTACTTTCTGTGTGAAGCTTTTGATGTATGCGAACCTTTTGGGTGTAAACTTGTGCTAGTTGTCTAGTAACAAGATTAACAAGGCCATGTGACCTTTCAAGGGGGATGGCTGGATGGGCTAATGGGATCCATTTTTTTTGAAGTCACCTTGCCTTGTTAATCTTGTTACTAGACAACTCAAGGTGATCATGTCAACTGGTTGGTTGTAGCACCATCAACTTGCCTGGAGTTGTTGCTTGTTGCCTTTGGTACATCCAACCTTGTAGTTTTACTTTTTCATTTGCCTCCGTGTTGCTTTGGCTTTATCTGTTTGGCTTCAGTTATGGCTCTTTATGTGTGGAGCACCATACGAGGCGGCATTTATTATGTCTCATTCTATATGGTAAAAGGTGGATAGATGCTTGATTTTCAAAAATCCCAAATATAGCTGCGGAACACCACATGACAATTTGTTGGTAAGGGTGGTTCGTGTAAAATGTTTTCTGTTGGTTACCAATAGAAGAAGCAATTGGTGGTTCAATTTGGAAAACAAATCAGGCGTACCCTTTGCTATGTTTTGCTTTTCAGGCGAAGCCTTCACCTCCGCTGGTACGCCCCCTGTTTTCCTCCTTATGTCTTGAACTGCCACATGAAAACTGGGTTAGGCAGATTTGGTTATGTAACTGTTAAGAGGCTGTTTCGCAACAAGAACAAATTCATTGTCGTTTCCTTCTGAGCTTTAGCCTTGCATGCTTACCTTTGAGGCCTTGTTTGGTTGCATGAATAGTTTGTGTTCACCTATAAATGTTGTTTTTTTTCTATACACAAGGCAATCAAATAAACGGTTAAGAAGGTTTACGTCTTGTATAAAGTTTCAAGTCTTGAAAGTAAAGTCTCAGTAAAAGGCAACTAAGCACGCGTTGGGGCCTGTTATAGGGGTAAGTTTCGAATGAAGAACATGGCGCACGGTTCGGGCAATTAATCATGTTTGAGTTTCATATTATTGGAGGGTTTTTCAATTAAACAATTTAACAAAATAGATCATGCCAGCACATTATGACTCATAAAATTATATACATATGTAGAATGAGGTATTATTACGATTATTCTTGTTGGCTTATTCGATGTAAATGGGGGCATATACGGGGGTTAATCGTTCGTTTGATGCAAAACTGATTCTGTGGCTAGCCGTTTTCGTGAAATATCATGTATCCTCATCTGTCCTATTTTATGCCCAGTAAAATGTTCGGGCACGCAGAATTCCCGCCGAATTGCATCGAAAAAATAGGAGGCAGTTCAAAATTTCCATGAAAATAGCCTGCCTTTGCCCGAAAAAAAAAGTCACTGCCTTAGAATCTAAGGTAGGCATTAGTTTTCAGCCTCCGAGGGAAAGGTTTGCAACTTCATAGACGTCATGGAAAATGAGTAATCAGTTTCTGCAATTTTCTGGAAATAGCTCCCCCTTCCATATGAGAAAGGGGTTGTGTTCTTCACCTGAGAAGGGCCTTGCAGGTTTTGGATACTTTACTTATTAAAGAAGAACAAAAAGGAGCAGCCTTTTCGATAGAGTGGAGAAAGGAGCAGGCCTTTTCCTTTCAGAGCCAGCCAACTGATGGGGAGGGAAAGGGTGTTTCTACTGGTACACGCAAACTCAGAAGGAAATAAATGTTAATGGCAGAATGGCATACAACACAGACGTCGCCTATGGTTATTCTCTGGGGTCAGCTTCTGCGGCACAGCTTTAAGGTGGAACCTCTCGGTGGAACAAAAGTTCCAGGTCCCATATGCACCATTCATCTTGTGTGATGACCTAGAACTATTATTCCAAGTTTTTCAGTTCCATGTTTGTGCATGGAAGTTCCTCCTATTTAGGTGAAACTTTATTCAGTGTATGTACTAAAGTCATGGATTGGAAGCTGTTAAAAAGTCCCGACACATTTGTTTCATGTTTGTTTCTTGCTGAAACTTTTCAAAAAAACTTTGAATTAAAGTTTCACCTTTACTCTACCGTGGAATACCACGTATTCAAACGAGACATAAATGCCTCTCTTTCTTTTTGAAATCTTAGTGCAGATGTCAATTGGATTGATGTCACCAAGGTCTATTATAAGCAACAGAGAGCGCGACTAACTCTAAAAACTTGAAATTTTTTCTGCATGTATAAAACCGAAGGGTTGTTTGTCATATTCACAAAGAAAAAATAATAATAATAATAATAGAAACAAAGCTTGCCAATAAACAATATAATGTTTTGATTTGTGGTTTATTCGCGCGCCGGTGCGGGCATCCCAACCAATAAAAAATATTTGATTTTTTATTTTATTTATGTAAAAGAATATATATTATTTTGAAAAATTCAGTGCCTAATATCTCGAAGTGACAAAGAAATTTCAATGGTCATACCGGAACCTTCCGCCACTTGGCCCCGTTATTATTTTATTGATGAAAAAATAACTTTGGTAAGATGAGCTGCAAACCATATAAAAATGATCGTTACTTTGTGGGTATGAACGCAAATGGAAAGTTTTCGATTCAACAGTGATGAAAAACAGTAGTGATGGTGCCGTATCGGTTTGTTCACTGATATGTATCGGCTAGGTATATTAATTTGGGTTTCGATTTTATGAATTTCAAAAACAATTTAAAATATTTTAATTGGTATCTTAAAATGTGAAACCGCGCCGATGCCCTCCAATACGGAGAGGTGTATTATTGTATCTTTTTTTTCAGGTCTTTCCCGTTTTTAGCATTTTATTTATTTTTCCATGTTTTCTTAATGTCAAACTATTTGTTATTTGTTGCAAATCTATTTATTTTTCGAGTTTGTATCATCAGCTTCTCATTTTTTATTTTTCTCTAATTTTTAGTTTTTTTTTAAAAAAAAAATCTTATATTTTTTTCTGTCTTTTTCCACCATATTATACCCGACAAACGCCTTCACCGTTTAAAAATGTAAGAAAGTTTTTTTGTGACGATGTCTTTCAACCATTCCCCATCATCACTTTTTCGAAACATTTTTCTCCGCCGGGATTTTATATTAAGGCCACCATGATATTAATAAAGATGGAAGATGCTAGATCGAAGGATATAACATTAACTTAATATAAATTAGATGCCTAGATTTCGAAGACGGGCACGCCATCTAATACGCGTTTGATACAAGCGCGGTGCATCGGAAGGAAAAAAAAATCTCGTTGCGGGTTCACACGGAGCGGTGGAAAAGAAAGAGGAGCGTCGGTGGGGTTCACATATAACATATTGCAGTCCAGCCTGTTTGAGAATGATGTAAAGGTCTGAATCAAGTGGAAGCGGTCTTCTCTTTCCATGGCCAGAGAGAATCCATACCTTCTTTTGTTTTCTTTTTAGTTCGAGAATTTTTTATCATGTTTGCATTAAATTTAACTCCTGCGAGTATGCAAATTTTCTTCATACTAAGAAAACAGAGTCTTCTGCGAACCAGATAAGAAGTTTATTTTTTTGTATTAAATATTTGGAAGTTTGAAGACCGAGATTTTTGTGTTTGATTTCCAATTTAAAAGTGATTGCTTGTAAGATAGTTAAGCGCTTGAGGGCTGATGAGCTACGAGAGTTTTGTAACCTGAAAGGTGGACTCCAGTTCAACTTTTGGAGTGCCAAAGCAGATGGGGAAGCCAAAAGAGACTCGCTCTTCATTTTTTCCAAGACCATACTAGGTATTCGTAGTAATATTAGTTTTTAGAACCCTTTTTAGGCAGACTGCTTGCCCCATTTACAAGCTAAAGCATAAATTATGGTTAAAATAAGTACTGAAGGTGTTCGAGAACCATGACAAATGTTATTCATACTTTCATTTTTATACTTCCATTGCTACAACCAACTTGAACTTTTCTGATGCGTAAAAAGCAAAAAAAAAAAAAAAAAAAAAAAAAAAAAAAAAAAAAAAAAAAAAAAAAAAAAAAAAAAAAAAAAAAAAAAAAAAAAAAAAAAAAGTGGGTTGGTCATGTTAAAATATTTATTCTTGTGACCGGCCGAAGTCATCGCTAACGAAGTTTTTGAAAAGAAGAAGTTTCGCTGTCACTGAAATTGTCATTCAATGCAAATAAATAATAAATAATACGAGAGTGCATATCTGCAAGCATGTGGGCCATCATATTTTTGACAAGAAACGAAGGATGAAGAAGGTACGTACAACGGTACAAGGGAAAAGGGAAGACCGATTTTGATTAGGTCGGGTTTGGTGTATGCCCAGTAGTTTTGAATAGCAACGGCCAGTGAAACATTCAGAGAATTGATTGAATTGAATAATTTTGTTGATAATTTTTTTATGAATTAGGCCATATGTATGAGAGAGAGAGAGAGAGAAAGGGTGAGAAGCAGTTTATTATTAATTACAATCAAGTTTAAATAGTATAAATTTTGTGTTATTATTTATTTATTTTCTATTCACAAGCGACTCAACTGAGCCGATGAATTTGCCAATTGATGGAGTCGACGGCCCGGACAATTCGATGCAAAGAACCAATTTCTTTTTAACAGTATTCATGCGATAACACGATTCACTGTTCTATTACTTGCGTTGGTGATGGCTCGTGCTTCAAGGTTGGCAGTGAATGAAATTGAACAGTATTTTTTTTTTCTGAAAGACATAAAGTTGAAAAAGATAATTTCAGGTATATATATACATATATTAAGTGCTTATATATATATATTATATTATATGAGGGAGAAAAAGCAACAGCTATCAAAATCAAGTTATAGCGCAAGCAAGTGGCCTGGGCGTCAAACATCTTGGCCGCTACAATGATATGAAAGAAGTTGTCGGCAGAATTTGGCAGCTGACTTTGCAGAAAGAGGAAACTTCTTCTTCCTGTGGCAGGGGATGAATTGACGGAACGTTCTCTTGTGACAAGAGACAAAGTCTAGTTAAAATTTGACGTGTAAATTTCTTTTTAACCATGTTAAAGATGATGAATTCAATAATTCTATGAACTGATGGCCTGACATATTTTATATATATAAACATTTACTTAGATATTCTATATGAATTGGGTTTGAGTCAGGGCTGTTATCAAAATAAAAAATGGTAGGCTGCCAATTTGCTAATTTGGTTATGAACCAAACAAAGGACTACTATATAAAAAAAACAATGCAAAAAAGTATAAAAATAAGTCCAATACATAAAAAAAGCTTCAAAATGTTATAAAAGTAAAAAAAATGGGTAGGGTATGACATGTGCTACCCTTGAATTGAATCGGTTTACCACTTATATATTTGACAACAATGATTTAAATTCATTACAGATTTAGTTGATTAGTTTGAATCTGCACCGTGGCTGGCCGCTTGGCTGCTACAACAGCTTGAGGATATGGATTACTTCCCCCTTGCAAGAACATGCCATTCAAAAGTGGGCATATGAATACAACCCAGCATGGCGTCTAACATGATATATTCTACTTTATTTTTGTATCTTCTTATCCACTAAACCTAGTGAATGATTCATTCCTACGCAATGTGACAAAGAGTCGTTCAGCATTTTCTGCTTCTTATCCCAACTCAGCTTGAATTCGTAGTCCAAGTGAAGCAAAACTATCCAAAACGGCTTCTTGTATTTTTCTCCTTCTACACAACATCGATCTGCATGGCAAGATGCATGAACAGCAACCTGCCTCCAGTTGCAGGCCAACATGAACTGAAAAAGTGAAACTGAAGCAAAGACCGGTTGGTAGTTATAATTCTAATGCATCAGGATTCATTAAGATGTATCAATCGACTGATCATGATCAAAAGAAGCACAAACTTTCGTTTGCAGAAACTTTGAGTGGCCAATCTTGGAAGATGGATATCGTGCAGTAGACGTAACGGAGATGGGTCGGGCATGCAGCAGTAACTTATCGAGGAGAGGAGTACAGCGGTATATATGAAGAGGCATGTATCCTCGAGGGAAGCTTCGGCGGAGATATTCACTCCTTTCGTATCTTTTTTTTTCTGGTCCTGATCTTCCTCATCCTCTGCCTTGTTTTTGTCTGTACTAGGCGAACACAATCTCCTTGAGCAGTTGAAATAATTATTGAAACATTTATATCCTCTGAGACGCGCTCGGAAAAAGGAGGATGTGAGACTTGAAAACAGTCAAAGATTATAATATGGCGGAGCCAATTGGGTCTGACACAATACATGTAGTCCCTGTCCCTCACACTCTCGCCGGCGAAGAGAGAAAAGAAGAAATAATATAACTTGGGATAGATTTTGAAATTTCAAATATGTTCAAAAGGGGTTAGCCTTGATGGGAGTAAAGTAATTTGTTTGATTGGTAGAGTGTTGAAAGTCAAGTTCGTCAGTTCAAATTTTATGGGTGCTATTTCTTTAAGTTGTAAATGTAGATGTACAACGGTTCAATTGATGGGTGTTCTGCTTTATATTTAAGTTCTGAAGCAATTTTAGACCTCAAAGTGAAAGTGAAAGTGAAAGTAAAGAAAAAGAAACTTCAGCCACTTCATATGAAGCAGTCCTAAACCCTCAAAGTATAAGGAAAGAATGAGAAACTTCCGCCACTTCAGATGATACTTGGTAGCATTCGCTTAGAAAACAAATAATATTTTAAATAATCCGCACTACCAGTAATATTTTACTAATTCACGAAAAGTGAAAAAAAAAGAACGAATTTCAGAAATAATAGCAGTTTCAAACAACTACTTAGTTTAATTTTATGGTTTTGCTCAATTAAAAGCTTAGTTATATGAAATATTTGACAGTAAAAATAGAGTGTATGCGTGTATTTACTTGCTAAAGAGGGGAGATGGAGGAGGCTGGGCGAGTGCCATGACTACTTAATGTGACGGTGCCGACATTTCCATGAATGAAGTTAAAAGCATGGTGGTATTGTCATCGTCATCGTCTTCGTGGGGAATGATTTAAGGAGACCGCAGCATCTGTCTGCCTCTGTGTAGAAGTAGAAAGGTTATCTTCTTAGTTGACGAACAAAGCTTTGATGAAGGGGCTTGGTTTTCTCCCCCAAACTGCCCAACAAAGGCCTCCCTCTGTCGCTATGCAGAAAGTGAAGTTTCAGTTAAAACCAGTGAATGGCAGCAGTTCTGTAACAACCGGCAACCATTATTTTTCTTCCCACACCACATCTAAACTTAAAAAATGAAAACTATAATATTTTTGCGAGAAGATAGACTTGATTAACGAAAACAAGCATAAGTAAGGCAGAGGCAGGTGCGAGCTACGTGTAGGTAATTGGCTAATTGCCCAGGCGAACCTAAAACAACTTCTTATTTTATATAGATATTTTTGAGCAATTGTTCTTGTTTATATATTGGTGTATCTTAAAAATTTTAAATTTATGCCCAGTGACCTTTAACTAAAATTTTCTGACTCCACTGACTACACCCAACAGTTCATAAACATGAAGACCATTCATATGATTAAGTGCAAAAAGTTGAACTTGACACAAAATTTTCCCAAAAAAATCAATCAATAACTTCTTTTCTGAAACAAAATTGTGGGTCCAACGAGCACATGTATCCTGAGTTCTCACACCAGCGTCGCTTTCTGATCTTCATTTTTTTAAGAGAAAATTTGTGGGTAATGAGATCGCCAACTCCTGCCCATATACATATACTTTAGAAAATGAGATCTCATCACACCTCAATGATGTCCGTCATCTGCTGAATTGCAACTACAGTCACCTTTATCACATTGTTTTTGAATCTTTCACAACTGAATGCCTGAGAGTTTTCAACTGGTGAGTATGCGACTCTGTCCTACATTTTAGGTCCGTTCCTTGTGTAAGAAACAAGAAAAGAAAAGGCTATGCAATATTAGTCAACCAACATAAGGTTTTCTCATTTCATTTGGTTAAAGACGGGACTGATAAAAATCTCTAGTTACATGGTGAAGCCGATCAAAAGGTAGAAAACCTGATGAAGCAGACATGTCTCATGAGTTCAGTCAATTTTTCTTGAACTAATCATGTTTTTCACATGCCCAAACACGTCTCGATTGTTGGCCTTGATCAACTTGATCAGTTGATCGAAGAGAATGGAAGACGGCTACAGCAGGGGAATTCAGCCTGCTGCAAACAGGCAGCAAGCCCCAAAAAATTAGGGAACATGGAAGGCCCTCCAATAAATTCTGTGACCAACTTGAGAGAAAAAGAAACCACAACTCCAGCCGTCCAAATGGTAGATCTCCGGTTCAGATGATACAGAACAGTTGAAGGAAAAAAGAAATGGAAGATAAGAAGAAGGATAGAGGGACCCTTTGTGAGGGTGTTAAATAAATGGGTTTGGATGGATGGTAGGAACTGGAAGAGCATGACATCTTAACTGCTGCATAATGAGCAAAAAATCTAACCAGCATCAGTAGTTTCATCATCATCTTCAAAGCCTCAACCCGAGAAAAGAAGAAAAAAAGATGGCAGATGTGGAAGGGGAAGCTCGATCCCAATCCAACCAACCAACCAACCATCATCTTTATTAAGTGAGGGGAGTCACAGGGGGAAAACGATGGGGCAACGGAACGAGGGATTCAGGGGAAGCAATCTCTCTAGAAAGGGGACGCCTTTTGCCTTCATCATGAAACAAAAGCCAGGCATCACATGAGGGAAAGTGATACGGGAACCAACGGGGTCCAAATCCCACACCTTCCCACCGCCCCCTGTCAATGGATCTTGAACCAAATCCAGATTTGTAATCCAGTTAGATTTGGAGCAAGCTGGCGTCATCTGACGTCATTAGAGAACCAAATACCCAAAAAAAAAGGAAAATGCGAGAAAAAAAACATAAATGAGAAAAAGATGTAAGAACTATTGAAGAATCTTACGAACTTTGTGCATCTTTTCCCCTTTTTTTTCTCCTCTTTTTCCTCTACGCGTTCTATTTTCCCTCCTCATTTTCACACCCACACACACAGTTTTCGTTTGCCCTTCGGGACGAGTCAAAGCTCGGCACCGTCACTCTAAACCGCGTTCTCTCTTTCAGGTAAGGATGTTTTCGTCATTTCCCTGCACATGCAGAATTCGGAAGAAGCGAAAGCGCCTCCCTATTTAAGAACAACCCCAGATGAAGCCGTGCGGCACCGGTGAATCCCCAGCGCCCTCTCGCCGCCAACTCTCCAGCCTCTCATAATTGAAGCGATTCCGAGAGTGGGGAGGTGCAAAGGAAGGAGAGAAAGGCTGAGCTCAAGAACACACAGAGAAGATAGATAAAAAGATTACTGTGAGTCAGGAAAGAGAGAGCTTTGGGGAGTGGCGGCGATGATAAAGGTCGCCGTAACCGCATTGGTGGTGCTCTGTCTATTGGCACAATACTCTGCCGCCGCTGCTGCTTATTCTCCTGCTCATGTGTCAACCAAGTTTAGGGAAGCCTCTCAATTCTATAACTCGCCAAGTTGTGCGGTTCTCGGCGGAGGTGGCGCTGATGTCTGCGACGATGGGCTGACCCATATTGCGATGACACTGGATGCAGAGTATCTTCGTGGTTCCATGGCTGCTATCCTTTCTATCGTCCAGCACTCTGCCTGTCCTGAAAACGTAGCTTTTCATTTTATTACCGCCGGTGATGAGAACGAGGAGGCGGAGGTCCGCCGCGCGATTACCTCTACGTTCCCCTACCTACGGTTCCGAGTGTACCATTTCGATGCAGCGGTGGTGGCGGGTAGAATCTCGGCGTCGATCCGGCCGGCTCTGGACAGGCCTCTAAACTACGCGAGGATATACCTGGCGGGGCTGCTCCCCGCGTGCGTCTCCCGCGTCGTCTACCTCGATTCCGATCTGGTTCTGGTGGACGACATCGCCAAATTGTGGGCGACGCCGCTGGGTGAGAGCTCCGTCCTGGCAGCGCCCGAATACTGCAACGCCAACTTCACCAATTACTTCACCCCGGCCTTCTGGTCCAGCCCAACGCTGTCCCTGACGTTCGCCGGCCGCAACGCCTGCTATTTCAACACGGGAGTGATGGTGATCGACCTCCGGCGCTGGCGGCAGGGCGAGTACACGGCGCGGATCGAGGAGTGGATGGAGATGCAGAAGCGTATGAGGATCTACGAGCTGGGGTCTCTGCCGCCCTTCCTGCTGGTGTTCGCGGGGCGGATAGCGCCGGTGGACCACCGGTGGAACCAGCACGGGCTGGGAGGGGACAACCTCAGGGGTCTGTGCCGGAATCTACACCCGGGCCGGGTCAGCCTCCTACACTGGAGCGGGAAGGGGAAGCCGTGGGCGCGGCTCGACGCCAACAGGCCGTGCCCGCTCGACGCGCTCTGGGCTCCCTACGATCTCTTCCAAACCCCCTTCGTCTTGGACTCGTAGCCATGAGCCACCGCTCGGCCGTCTGAGTTGAGGGTATTACTACTACTTTTCCTGGGAAATTTCTGCTTCTTTTTTTCTTCACATATTAACTTTTAAATCTCTAAAATGAAAGGAAATATGGGGGACAATAAACGTCTGTTTAATATGTAAAAAAAAATGGAGAGAAGACCTCCGAGCTCATGCGAGAGGCTTTCATATATGTGTACATTCCATTTTGGCCATTGGTTACTGCAAGAGAAACTTCCTGTATTTTCCTTCCGCTTCTTGTAAATTTGAACTCCCAACGATTTAAATTTTGAATTATTGTAGCAATGTTCATGTTCATCACACTAAAGAGAATTCTCTTTCGACTGACAACCAACATAAATTTTATAGCTCCATGTGTTAAGAATAAGAAGAGCAGGAGACATGGCTTGGCTCCCTCTGAAATTACTTTCTCACGTTCTACCGAGATTCTTGCTGCACGTCACTCGTTTAAACCCGGTCGACTAATTAATTTAAGCTCTCTACTTCCTATCTTGCTTCTCTAACTTTTGTAAATACCAAGTTGCTTTTCGAGCAAGAAAACTGTTCATGTCCAGTGGAGTAAGAACTTTGAAGGTGCCATATAACCTCCACCTGCTAGCCGGACCAACCTTCCTTGCAGCGCACCCATTTATGGTTAGGTGGTACTCCTCTGTCATGGAAAATTTGCAATCAGATTCAGTTCTGCACAATTGAACAAGATGGAATTCCACTCCGCTAGTTAAACTTAACTAGCATCATCTTTCGCCGAGATTTTGAGTTGGAATGGCGCTAGTGATCATCACAAACGGATCGCCGGAGCCGGCCGTGGCCGGTCGGAGAAGGAACTTAACGGTCGATGAGTTTCGTTTTCACTTGGAACAGAGATGGATTGACTAGCTATTTGATGGTTCAAGTTGGCCGGAGGGCATCGATGAACCAAGCTGATCCAAATGATTCCGTCCAAAAATTTTAAGCGACTCACGCAGGTGGACCCAGATGGTGGTCCTGCTTCGCTTTCATGGGTCAATTCGAACTGGGCTCGTCTTTAAGGGCATCTTTAATTTTCTTTCAATCGCTTCGAGTCTCTTTCCCTTCGGCTCCGCATAACGCCAATCATGGTAAAATTATAAAATAAAAAACTAAACTTAGCGCATCAATAATTGTAAGTCAGATAAAAGGAAGTCACAAATTTCATGAATTACATGTGGGGGTGTCTCACATCAATGCATCATAAAAAATAGGTTAGTTATCAGGAAATCGAAATATAAAGTTGGTGGCATTTCCCTTGGTTTCTACCTCTCATGAGTTAGGTGAAGGGCTTGCCAATGAAAAGAAAGGCCAACTCCTTCTGTAGCCCTCAAAAGTTACGTGGGGAGTTTGGAAGGACGAAGAGGACGAATCAAGTAGATAAGTATGAGGGCGTACCCTTTTACCAAACCACCAACAGATGTACCCTCTTGCGGTACCATTGGCTAGCCGCCTCTACACTTGATATTCGAATCCCAAAGTAAACGATTCGAGCCTAGCGTCTAGGCATAGCCAACTTATGAACCCACCAAAGGGCGCCGGTGAGCCCGGTTTGGTCCCACTGGGCCTATTCTGTTTGTCTATTATGAGCAAGGTTCAAGGCTGAGAGTGGAACCGCTTTGTGACCTAATGCTTAGCTCATTGTGCGAAATGGATCGGATCTTGATTTGACTGTAAAGGTATAAAAGAAAGAACCCACTAACCGATGGTGACTTCTTTTAAATTTGGATCTGGGTCTAAACCTTTGCCAAGCACTCCGGAGCGCTACCTTTCAAATCATTCATATCCGAAGGGACCTGGGCACATAGTGGTCCGGGCTGAAACGGACACGGTCTCGAACCACGGCCACACATATGGAGGACAGCAGAAAAAGAAGGCCCGTCGTGAACCATGTATGTTAGATCCGAACCACCCGTGTCGAGATCAGGTCGATCGATCTCGTGTACTTGTCCGTCACTTCTTTGTCCGAGACGGACCAGGTTCTTGACAAATCCAACTCGATCTGTTTGGGTTTCAATCGTATGACGGCGTATCACAGAACGGGCCGAAGCAGCTTATTCCAAGTTCATTTTGTAGATTAACAAGTGCCGGATTTCATTTTTTCCTCTGATTCATGGCTGAATCTGTAAAGTTTTTTTTTTTTAATTATATATTCATGATCATGGTCGTGGTTCAGAAAAAAAATAAAAAAGAAAGTCCATCTCAACTTTAATGCACCAACTAATTAAAACTATACATAAATTTTTTTTTTCCTTTATTTTTTCTTTTTTTAATGGTTGCACCTACGATGGACCATTATTGTGCTACAACATACATCTCAATCGACGGTAACACCATTGAGTGGATGGCCGGGAACTGAACGGACTCCGAAGTCCATGAACGACTCACCGAGGCAGGGACGTGATGGTGTGCTGGACTCTGGTCTAAGTGAAAGTGTCGGTGCAGAGGTAAGTTAGGCAGGGGCAGGGGGACGGGCAGTCCGGGATATATATTATTGACTCATGGGATCCCAGATCTTTGGCCTATAGCGGCGATTAGGTCGAACGCTGCCCATGTGAAGCTCAGAGATTTGCACATGAATCAGCTGCTCAAGAACACATGAGGACGCGCAGGGTTCCCCACCCGCGGGCCGGCGCTTTCTTCTCCATCTATTTCGCAATGCCTCCATAGCTCGCATCTCGATTCTTATGTTCTATTTTTAATATTTTATTGCACAATAATAGTACTTCATCAAGAGTTTCTTAAATGATAATAACAATAGTTTGAGAGAAAGTTTCTGCAACGAGATTTGCTTTCTGATCTAAAAAGAGAGAAAAAAAAAGAGAGGAACTCGTGGTTCCGACACTCTTGTCATAAACCTCATATTCAAATTGGGTTGGGACGGATCGAATGCCTGTAATCTAGCTGAGATAATCATGATGAGATTAAATTATATTACAATGGGTTCTGTCTTCAGGTGTGAATCTCGACTATGAGCATGCATCTCTGTTGCATAATAACTGTTGCCGTAATATAAACTATATTTTTTTTTAAATTAATGATTCTTCCTGCCAAGAAGAACTGCACCCACGTAGTTAATGACCTTCAATTTAATGAAGGAATCGAAATTTTATCTACTCAGATGAAGAAACGCATCACAATAAATAATGGTATTGTGAACATTTTGCATTCCGAAAACCTAGACACAATTCCTTCGCAAACATCTATGATTTTTATTGAAAAAAACTGTTTCAGGAGGAAAACCATGGTATGAGTCGTGGCCACAGAATCATTCACATGGGAATGCAGAATGACAGAATTAAGACTGAAGCTGAATCTTTTAATACTGATAGAGCGATAAATTTAAGTCAGGTACATACATATATATATGTAAAACTTGAAATGCCAGTTGATATATATATATATATATATATATATATATATATATATATATATATATATATATATATATATATATATATAGTCATTTTAAAGCATGCAGTAGTCTTTACAGCTTGATTTGCAAAAAGGGGAGAGAGTTTGCCTAAAGGGAGTGTGAACATCGGCTGTCGTTTGATTTTGAAAGTTCTCAATCAAAGTAATTCTCCTATTGCCAGAGGAGGCACTTCTAAATTAATGGCGCTCCAGAAAACTGCAGCAAAAGCTAAGTAACAAGAAATATATCGCAGGACTAAAATAATTTAAAAATCATATGAATTAGGACGTTAAACTATGGTAGACTGCGTGATATATCGCCGACTTTCGTTTATCAACTGTCCTATATTCCTCTTGTCCCCCTCCTAGTATAACATGTCATGATCGACGGAAAAAAGAAACTCGATAATTGTTCAAATTTTAAAAGCTTTCTTTTACCTGTAAAGACCGACGCTCCTCCTTTCAGTAGACTTTTTGCTGGTAAATTTATGAATGAAGAGAATTGGGTTAAATAAATTTACTGTGCCGGCCGAGGCAGAGGAATCATTTGATAAAAAAATCAAACAAAAAAATAGAAAGAAGATCCTGACAGTATAATGCCATCACCAGATTGCTATGAGCAAGAGCTGATCAGCGAACAAATTCATGACTATGCATGACCATGTTCACAAACCGCAACGATCTCTATGCATGCCTGCTCACACCAAACGCGACCAAGTTCAGGAACTTTGGCTGCATCTCTTGTGAACTGCAGGTCTGCAGGAGAGGTCCTTCTCCCCGCCATTTAAATTTTTCTCCAATTATTTGATGCAAGAGAAAGGCGACAAGCCTTTTAAAGAAGAGAAGACCAGTCGCCATCAATTTGAAAAATATCTTTCATGTGGGTGGAATGGGAAGCACATCTTTTATGCTTGTTTTGACTTTTCTTGTTAAGGTACTGACTACTGGGGCCTTAGATCAAGCAACTGATGAGGGAGCTCCGGGAAAGCAAAATGGCCATGGTTATTAAGGCCCAGCTAAACATTTTGGAGGCTCCACATCTTCTTTAATTAAAAGATCCATGGCCATACAAGTCATACACCAGTCATTTTCGGTTCAAATTTCTCCAAGTACTATAGACTAGAGCAAGGGATTGTGGCCATAGCTTTGGCATTTTCTTATCCTTGGGATTGAACCAGAATGGTAATGAAACAAAAGAGGATGTCTGGTTTCAGTTGAAACTTACCTTGAATCACTTTGCTACACTATAATCATCTAGAGCTTCACTTTCAAATATTATCTCATATAGGATCAGGGGCATAGTGTAGGTACTAGCCCACACAGGCCCACAAAAAATGTTTTATTTTTGAATTGAAATTTCATAGCTGTTTTTTGAATTTACATACCGGTGCCCCTTAAAAATCTAAAATTACATAACTTGTGCCGCTTAGTTGACATTTTCTGGCTCCGCTCCGTATAGGATCCAATATACAGAAAAGCCACTGCATCGAGATTTACTGTTTACCACAAAGCCTTAGGTTGCCCGTCCTCAGTTTTACTTCAGTCAAATTTAGGCACAAGGAACTCCAAAGATGAAAACCCATAGAGGTTCGATCTCATACACTGACCGAAACTGAACCATGCAATTTATATTGTGGTATAAAAGTTATATTACATTCACATAATCCCCAAGGAGAACGGCGATCTTGGTATACCAAATAAAAAATTTTGCAGATGATATTCCTTTCCATTTATAATGCATCAAAAGCAACACGGTTGATCGTGCCTTTCAAAGATCGAGTTATGCAATAATTTGCATCACACTATTTCAAGGGAGCAAGAAGAAGATGCGGGCAACAGGACATGACCGGTTAGAATCATTCCTGCTTCGTATCTGGACAGTTGCTATCTGAGATAATGACTTTGGTGGTTATCTTCTAGAGAAACCTGGGCGCTGTTTTGGTAATTTGAGGAATGATCTCCATGAAAACACTCTATGGAAGACATAAGTTATTAATATTATGACTGTATCATCACAATAAGCTTAAGATTAAATGATTTATATATCTTGCTATCCGTTAATTCACCCCATTTAGTTTTCTTCTTATCAAAAGCTATGGAGCTCACAGTAAACGTCGCAGGACCGGTGCCTAAGCAGAGTAGTAATCAAACACAAAGTCACGCACATAGAGGAAAATGACATTCATAGCCGAAGGCTAATCAGAGCTTGGCTTGACGTGACTAGTGACTAGAGATGTGTCCACTGTTTGCAAACAAGTGATACATGAACAGAGTATGCGACTGTTTGATGAAAATGACATGCAATGGCCTTCGGCCGCTACCGACACTCGTGGTCCTTTCTCGTCGCTCGCTCTTTCCTGTGGTGTTGACTGTTGACACTATGAATAAGTGCATTACTGGCGGCAAGTAAACGTAAGTAAATGTGGTCTAAGTGTCTGGTAAAGAATTTACCAACGTTTTGTTTGTACATTGGTAAGAAGTGTGTTGGTAAAAACTATCACCAGCACTTCCCTTTCACGTGTCGATGTAGATCTTATTCACCAACATGTGCTAAACGTAGCTGAATAAATTATTGCCGACTTTGAAGTTTGAACGTCGCAAATAACATTAACGATCACTATTTACACATCGGTGATAATCCGCACCGACGTTTTATAAACATCGGTAAGAATTATTACGGACGATCCTCTGGTAACCCTCTTGACAATTTCAAGATGAAGATCTAGCAGTAAGGGGACAGCAACGAAGAACACGCGCCGGATTCGCGTTCCACCCTTCTCTCGTTCTCATAAGCAACTCCCCGGTGATCCTCTTGACAATTTCAACAGATGATGATGAAGATCTAACAAGAAGTGGGTAGGTATAGATGAGTAAGTTAGTTATCTACTACTGGACAATTAATCAATCTAATCTGCTGTCTCTAGCCGAGGAGTGTATGGCTGATCTCTTTCACTGGATTCCTTTTCTTTTCTTTTTTTTCCTGAAGGAGAATTATTTTGGTTGATCAATGGTGGTTGAAGTTTCCAAGATGGTGGACATTGATTTCTTTGTAGGCCGCATGAAAGAAACGTGGACGTATGTCCTCACAAGTGGGATGGGAAGAAGAAGCAGATCGAGTCACGCCAAAGCGGATGATTGAGGTCGGTAGGTTAGATAGACAATCAGTCCTACCTGAGTCCGACCACCTTAGCAATTACTCAGCTAATGACGCCTGACTTTTAATCCCTTCTTCTGAGATATTGTTCTCTCTCTCTCTCTCTCTCTCTCTCTCTCTCTCTCTCTCTCTCTCTCTCTCTCTCTCTCTCTCTCTCTCTATATATATATATATATATATATATATATATATAGAGAGAGAGAAAATCGACTGAACCAAGTCTAATCAACTGATTTAACCAATTGAAAAGTAAATGTATTAATTGTTTCCAACAGCGATGGAAAGGAAAGCCTTTCCTTTCTAATGGCATAACATGGAAAACATTCTCTCACAATGTAACTATCAACCTTCTCAGACTCAGGCTTGCCATTCCCCTTCATTCAGGAAAAGAATGGAATCACATTCTCTTTTCAACTCTTAAATCACGCTGCAAGATGGGTAAAGAGGCGGATAAAAAATATATACCGCAAGAAAAATCTTCATTAAAAGTATTTTCCTTTTATCGACGGTAACATTGGTCTTTTATTTTTATATTAATTTCCACAGGTTTTGTGAATAATTATATTAACTTAAATGCTGATTGTATCTTTTGTCAAATATTTTGCAGTTTTTTATGAATATGTCGAGATCGAGCTCTTTTCTTTTAATTTGTCAACGTTATACAGCTTTAAGAAAATGTGGGGAGGAAACAAAAAGAAGCTGAAAAGAGTAAAAGGGTAAGATCACGTTACATTCAGGTTATTTTTTTCTTTTTTAACGTTTAGTTGGGGAAAACCATCTTCGGTCTTCTGTTTGATACTTTAAAAATTATACCCATAAAAAAGATGTTTGGATGCACACTCAAGAACGAGTTCAGGAGGCAAAACAATGTTTTGACTCTAAAAATGTTTTTTTTAATGGTTTCGTTGGCTTAAAAACAAAGCTTTAAAAACAAAAAAGTTTTTTGGAAAAAACTAGTGAAAAAACTACCTCCTCACGTTATATATCTGAAAACCAGTTTTTGCTTGTTTTCTCAAATATAAAAAAGATGTTTTTTAAAACATAAAAAATCATTTTTTCAATGTGTCATCTAAATATTCAAGACTCCTGGACTCGATGTTGGGTCGGAGGAATCCGACCATAAATCCACGAATACATTGTTTAGTTTCACTTGAGTCGGCTGAAAGAAAGTGGCAGAGGTTAAGCCTACCGTCCATCGATAATGTGGTGGGTGCAGCAGATATTAGATCCATTTAGAAATGTGATTTAGCGTCTGAAGGCGAAAATATCCTCCAACCTTATCCCCCTCCTCCCTTTTTCCCGCTGCCCTCCTAAAGGCGTCAGTCGGTGAGTGGTGGGAGCTCGAGGTTCGTTAATGGCGTGCACCTCAAAACCTCTTTTCGTCCTTAGAACCCGAGCTCTTCCTCTTCTTCCTTCCACCTTCAAGCCAATCATTCATTTAAACCGCCATAACCAGAGGACAGCAGCGCCATTCACGACTCCCGTGTGGTCTCAACTCAAAACCCCGAAAGGAACCGATGGAACAACAAATGGACGTGCACCCAGTAAGACAATCCTCAAGAACGCGCCTCCGCCCGCGCCCTCGCTCTTGGAAACTAACGCCGGAGATGGAGAAATTGGGGCCAATCCGAAGCAAGGCTCTGGAATTCCGATTCCTGGGTTCGCTAAGAAGGTGCCAAGAAAGGTGCTGGCTCTCCTGTCCAACCTCCCGTTGGCAATTGGAGAAATGTTTTCCATAGCTGCCATCATGGCTGTTGGTACGTTTTAGTTTGCTCGTCTTCTTATTGTTGACGCAGTCTTAAAACCGACCCTGTCTGTTAATGGCCTTGTGCTGTACAGACATAGTAATCTGTTTCCCTTTGTTTCTATCTTGCTTGTGTTGCTTTAACTCCAAAAGATATGGATTTCCAAAAGAGGCTTTTTCAGTTGGTATGTCATCCTATATAGCAACTTGGTAACTGGTAACAGTAGTGGTTTCTCCAGTTTACGTAGTAGTAGATATTTTCTCCAACTTTCCGTGACTCTTCACATACCGCGGCTACAAGGAAAGCCTCGCAATGAACATTTTGAACCCAATGCATTGTGTCTGAGGGGATTAATTTCATGTGAAAATGCTCAATTAGATAGCACTAAGAAAGAAAAAAAAAACTTACGTTCAGCATACACAAACAATGTACATTCTCAGCCTTGGTAATTTAACACCTTCCATCTTCACTAAAAGTAGTCACTGGAATTATGGAAAAAAAATCACGTCAACTGAAGCCACCTAACTTAGTGACCACGTCTCTGTGCTTGGCTGCCTAGACCCTCAACTATTGCATGCTATCATCTTCTTATACCATTTCTCATGTCTTGCAAACTGAATCTAGTTAACTATTGCACGTGTTCATTTTTGTGCTTTGCATCTGCAGGCACTGTCATAGATCAGGGCGAGAAGCCAGAATTCTATTTCCAGAATTTTCCAGAAGATAATCCTGTCATGGGGTTCTTGACCTGGAGATGGGTATTAGGCCTTGGTTTCGACCATGTGTATTCATCCCCTCTTTTTCTAGGAATGCTGGCTCTCCTGGCTGCATCACTCATGGCGTGCACCTATACAACACAAATTCCATTGGTCAAGGTTGCACGAAGGTGTTCCCGTCTACATCCTTACACTTTATAATCCGCACAGTCTTCACAAACATGTAGGGATCTGAAAGAAATGATATTGATTTTGCACTTCGTTTTAGAGAACATACGAGTTTGACATAGCTGATACCCTGGTATCATGTGCAGATGGTCCTTCATGAGCTCAGCTGAATCTATTCGTAAGCAGGAGTTTTCGGACACTCTACCGAGAGCATCCATTCAAGATTTGGGAGTTATTCTAATGAGTGCAGGATACGAGGTATGGGGTTGCTTATTATTGCTGCAAATGCATAAATGTGCATTGTTATTGTAATGTAGCTCAACGCGTTCATTGTTTTTGTGTTTGGAACCATCAAATCAATGACACATTTTCAGCATATTCCCGAATATTAAACCTGATACTTAGGACTCTTGGCCTTGTGGGTTTTAATAATTCAAAAGTAGTTTGCCTTGAAGAATCAGATTGAACTTGTTGTTTTCAATTCACATTTCATAATCATGTCTAAGGGTCGCCATAACGGTTAACCACCCAGTAGACCATATCACTAGTATTGTACTGTAGCTTGATATGTTCGCTGATTTTGTGCTTGGAACCATCAAATCAATGACAGATGCATCTTACAACACTAGATCATGATAGTTAATGCTTTTGGCCCTATGGCTTTATGTAATTCAAAGGAGTTTGCCTTGAAGAATCAGATTGACCTTCTTGGTTTCAATTGACATTTCAAAATCATGCTTAAAGTTTAACCTTTACATGGTTAACTAACGATTTGAAGAACTAAGCTGTGCAGGTGTTCTTGAAAGGGCCATCTTTATATGCTTTCAAGGGTTTGGCTGGTCGATTCGCACCCATAGGTGTCCATATTGCAATGCTACTTATTATGGCAGGAGGGACCCTTAGTGCTGTTGGCAGTTACAGAGGCTCAGTTACTGTTCCTCAAGGACTCAACTTCGTTGTAGGAGATGTAATGAACCCAACTGGTTTTCTTTCAAATCCCACACGATTTTTCAACACAGAAGTTCACGTGAACAAGTTCTATATGGACTATTATGACAGTGGTGAGGTATGCCAATACTTTTGTTCATCGAGTTTTTCCTAGACATGGCATCATTCATGATTCGTGTTCCATAACCACCCCGCCATGCTGCTTAGATTAGAGGAACTGGACATGTTAGATCAGCCAGTTGATTGTTATTAGCTGATGTGATAATCTGTCCAGATCCTTTTAGGTCCTCACTGGTTTGTCACCAAGATCTAAATAATTGTTACAATATAATATATTATTCTCTTTCTCAGAGACATGGAGGGTAGTAGATGCATAACCATCTGACACTCTTCAGATATTTTTCTATCGTTGATTAGTGATCTATATCTTATTTGTGGAGCTTCACTATATTGAATGATGTGGTTGCGACGTTGTTGGCCTTGTTCAGGTTTCACAATTTTACACTGACCTCTCTCTCCTTGACTTGGGCGGTAAAGAAGTGATGAGGAAAACAATCAGTGTGAATGACCCACTGAGATTTGGTGGTTTTACAATCTATCAGACAGATTGGGGCTTCTCTGCTTTGCAAGTCTCAAAGAATAATGAAGGACCTTTCAATCTGGCAATGGCTCCATTGCAGATAAATGGAGATAAAAAGCTTTATGGGACATTTCTGCCTCTGGCAGATCCCGAGTCCTCTGACGTCAAGGGAATGTAAGTTTTTATTTTTTTATTGGTTTATTCTCACTTTAAGATGGGCAGCGGAGGGCTTATTCACCTTTCTTCATGATTGCATGTAGTTCTATGCTTGCACGTGATCTTCAATCCATTGTCCTCTATGATCAAGAAGGGAAATTTGCAGGCGTTCGCCGACCTGGCTCAAAGCTTCCAATTGATGTAGATGGTGTTCAGATCGTTATTGAAGATGCTATTGGCAGTAGCGGCCTTCAATTAAAGGTCAGCATCACTTGTTCTTTGTCAAGTTCTTGATTGATTTATGTCTTCTACTAGCTAACTTTTTTTCCTTCCTATTTATAATCAGACTGATCCTGGAGTTCCCGTGGTATATGCTGGGTTTGGCGCACTTATGCTAACAACCTGCATCAGCTACCTATCTCATTCACAGGCATAATATGCCCACAAATTAAATCTCATGTAACTGCAATCTCTTACGACTCTAACTACAAAAATTGTTGAATCCCTGTTCTAGGTATGGGCGTTGCAGGATGGAACTACCGTGGTTATTGGAGGCAAGACAAACCGAGCAAAGATTGGATTTCCAGATGAGATGAATCGTCTGCTTGATAGGGTACCAGAAATAGTTAATGATATGAATGATTCTGTCGCTTGAGCTTGCTTCTGGGCAATATGAGACAGGAAAAGGGAGAAGAGAAAAAGCATGTCATGTTGCCTACATGCAAGGGTGGCCATATTGAGATGCCGAACATGTGAGCACATGTGGTAGGCCATGCAGTTGGGCTGAAGGAAAACGGATGCTGGAGAGGTTGTCCGTGGATGGTTGAGCTTAGAAGGCAACAAAAGTATCTACTTTCGTCGCTGGACCAAAGGCAGCATAGACATTAACTACATGCAACTCAGAGGAAAGTATTGAACAACTGACAGGGTCGCAGGACATTCACTCACCTTGTGATCTCCTGATGTGGTGATCATGTCATCTAGTATTGTGTATTATATAATGATCTTCTCTTGGCAGCACATACAATATTTACAGATGAAAGAAACGAGGAACAAGTGGCAGAAACGTCAACCAAAAATAACACATCGCGCGCAAGCCTTCATTGTCATAAACCTTTAGCTCATGTCATCCATTCATTTGGGCAACAACAATAATATTCAATGTTGCTATGTGTTTGATTATTGGCAAAGCTGATAAGAGGACAGTATGTTTACCTTCGGGCAACATGCAAAGGCTTCCTTGAAGTGGCATCCAGCATGTAATCATCAACACATCTCGTCGTTACTTTGTAACTACTAAGCACAGATGCGACGCATTTGACGTCAAAAAGAAACTAAGCTAACAATCTTGTTTGCAACAAAATACAAAAAGAGAAAGTCAACTATTGCTATGATCTCCTTCTGTTGCATTTCATTACAAAGCTCGAAGGCCACATCCAACAATCCTTGTTTAACACACCCATCTATAAGCACATTATAGCCCAAAGTATCTGGCTGTAACCCCCGGACAACACCTTATCAGTCGTCACTTGGTTTGCTTCTCTTAAGCTTTCCAAGCTTGCAGAATGGTGACAATGTTTGCCTTCAGTCCTCCATGCATCATCATTTCTTGGGCTCTACTGGCATCTTCCACTCCACCATTCTTGCAGTGGCCACTTTTTTCTGTTCCCTATGCAACCTCGTCGTGAGTCATACCAAACTTCTCTTTAATTTCACAAAGCATTTCCATCACAAACTCTGGGTCCCTTTCCACCTTTCGTATTCATAAAAACATCCGTTCCATGCCAATCTGGACCATTTGATCACACAATTTAAAAGCTACAGAATTTTTCCATTTCTGAACCAGGGAACGAATAACACTATTACAGGACCTCAAGCTCGGGCAAAGAACGAACCTTCCCGTACTGTCCAACACATAGAGGGACTTGTTTGTCATGGACTCATGCCCTTCTCATTGGGCAAAAGGATAGCTCCTTATAGACATCCAACAACTCATTGAAGACGAAAGCGGACAGACTTCATGGATAAACATCTCCACCTACTCATGCAATAAAGCCGTTGCATCGTCGAACATCCTTCCCCTAGACAAAATGTGGATCATCTTACAGTATGATCTTGGTGGTGGCCTAAATTTGGATCTTTCTTCGCCAATTGAAAGAACCCAAGACTCAATTGTGGCTTAAATTTGAGTTTCTCAACAAGCCCATCAAGGATTTCGCAGAAAACTCGTAAGAAATGCGAGAGATTGCCTCTGCCCGATTGTCGATGACGATTCCGACGATCCTCTTGATCACCGGTGACTCTCCGAGTTTGGTTTCGTTTTCAGCCTCCAGAAAAGAATTAGGGTGCCGTGAACTGATATAATGGTAGCAAAAAACCGAGGGGAAGTTGTTGACAGCAAGGAGTACCTGAGCATTGCAGGAATCGCCTACCTCATTAGTAGTCCCTTCCAACTCTCGACTCACTTCCCAACCGTCGTGCTAAAAGAAAACTGCTCTGTATCAGCAGGCTCCCAGTCCTCTAGAAGAACTTACATCTAAACCTGCTACCGGGAGGGAGTCGGTGCTGATCAGCTTGTTTTTTCAGCTTACATCTTCAACATATAATCGGGTTCATCATGGAAACTTCTTCCTCTTCCCTCCAACAGCATCAAGCTCATCAACGAGAATTATGGGTGGCGCACATTTCCTAGGAGGACTATGAAGATATCTAATACGTGCTGTTCCTCATCCAACAAACAACTCCACAAACTTGCGTACAGATTCATGCAACCAGTATTCAAAAGAATCTAATATACATGTTCATTTTACTGCTAACTGTAGGATGTAAATGGCCTTATTTCTTTGAATGCCAGCAGTCAAGAATAGCACTCAGTAAGTGAGAGTTCTTTCCACTCTGACAGACAACAAGCAGTTTACAGAAGCTTTCAGCTAACTAGTCCTGAAAAGAGGATTGCATCTTGGACGGTAGGCGGCCATGACAACAAGACAATTGGCAGATGAACAGCAGCGGGGACAAAGAACAACAGAACAAAGAAAAGACAAAACTAACAACAAATAAAAGACCAACACATGAATCTGAGAAGCTTTCCCCCTCATTGCCCTCAACCTTCATGGTTCTTTCTTCTCCGTTCTTTCGTCTTAGTGGAGATCTGTTGCCAGACCCCAACACCCCGCTAGCTCCATCACGCCGAACATGGGCCCAGTTGTCAGAGTTTGGCTGGCTCCAATATCACGCCCTCAAGCAAATGTTCTCTTGGTTGTTGCGCGAGGGACCAAAGGTTCATTTGGTCTGGTGCCTACCGTTAAAGAAAAGAATGCCGATCTCTTAAAATAAGAGACATTCCTCGTGGATGTATGTACAAACATATACAAATGACATTGGAGAGTAGCTTTCTCGTTCTGTTCTCTTTTTAGTCTGGGACCATTATTACAGGAATGCATCAACTCAGCCCATTGCGGTTAATTAACATGACGGCTGCAAGTACACGTTCTTTCTGTTATATAAATCAATTCAATAATATGTAATCCATTAACAAATTAAAAAAGTCAATAGTCATGGTCAATGAAAAACGTAGATGGCCTGCACTTTAGCATGCTGATCATAGCTCGGCTTGCCCATATTCATTACGAAGGCCTCGTTTATGTTCATTGGCAGGTTATATTTTGCAGTTAAATTTGGTTCAGGACAGTAAAATTTGGTCCCCAGAACCCTAATCGGATTAAGAAGCTGCTGAAGTCGAGTTGTTTTCCTTTCTGACATGATTGGATTAAAACCGTAGGGGCATCCTTGTATTTCTTCCTCTCTTTTTTTTCGCTTTCATACTCGTTTCCATCTGCAACGCATTATAGATTCCACTATGCTATACAGAGATTCCATCAGCCGGAGATACATCTTAATTAGCAGATATGTTACATGTTAAACAAAACGACTACATTCTTATACAGCAATAGTGGCCTCTCCCTGTCCATGCTTCCTAACAATGCTAGTTTGCAGCAAAGGATCTTAGACCAGTTGCAAGGATTTTTCATGTTTAAGTTCAAATACCCTATTAATGACGTCCTCAACGACCTGCATCATAATAACAGGAGACTTAGTAAGGGAGTATAATATAAGTGACAAATGAAACCATTTAAGGAGCAAGTTCGAAACTTCAGGGTAATATAAAACGAGGATGCTTGCAAATTAAGACATTCATATGTCTGCAACTGAGATTATGCCTATACAACGTTCCAACACAAGCATGCTTGCAGATTGAAGCATTCATATTTTTGCACCCGATTAATGCATAAACAGCTTGTACAAATTCACAAGGCTGTAAAAGCACATTCAAGAAATATATGAAAACCATGCAGTATACAAAATAACAGTACAGGTCTCGATGATAGTGAATTAGATCTTCACTTAATAAGCAAGCTAATAATCATAATTCACTGCCTCCCTTACGATTCTCATTTATTGCTTCCCATGCTTCCTCATGTTCTCCACCATTTCCCCTCATGCTTCTTCTATCTTGTGCAATTTTTGTCATACTTCTTGCATGTAGGCAAAGTGATACTAAAGGTTATGTTTCTCAATAACTCCTTTCCACTTTAAAAGCAAAATGTATTGATGATCATATGGGTTTTCCATAATATTTCTTACAATGAAATTCTTACTGTGTGAGTTTTTCTACTAGTGGCCCTCATATAAAAATTTATCATATATTCTTAGCTATTACTATGCAGTCTGTAACAGTTGATGCACCTGAGGTTTGCTAAATTCTATAATGCAAGTAATAGAGGTGTTTCAGGTACAAAACTTTCAGGCAGAATCAAGTTTTTGCAAATACAGCAAGAAGATACAATGTAACAAGCTGAACAATGTTGAACTTAATCCACCTAAATGTAATGCAACTTTACACAGCCATGTCATATCATTTTTTGCAACACGAACAAAAAAAAAACTGCTAATGCATCTTAGCAGTATAAAAACGGTAGTCACGAGAAAGATCCACCACAGGTCAACAGCAATGCTGCATCGAGGATCCAATATGCTCTTACAGGAGACTTTTAAAAATACAAGTTCCTACTTCCTACTGACATTCTTAAGCCAGATCAGTGCTGGTAAATGCTTAAGTTTGGACTGAAGGGACAAACCAAATATGTAAGCACTAAACAGGTATATTCGTGTTAAACAACACTCACTTTATCAGGAGTTGAAGCGCCTGATGTAACTCCGATTGTGATAGGGCCATCTGGTAGCCAGTTTTCTTTCTCAACCAGTTCTCCATACTGCATTTCAACGAGGCAGGCAAATATTGCCAAAAAATTATTAGGAATAAATTGAACAGGCACATGATGCTTGCGAGAAAATGATTACGGAAAAAATTGATTAGACAGACGATGCTAGTTTTCCTTCTCAACAAATTCTCCATGCTGCTGCAGAATGAGGAAAATGTTGCAAAAAATGTGGGGATAAATTGAATAGACGGATGATGCTAGCAAGAAAATGATTAGCGACCAACTGAATAGACAGATGCTGTAGGTAACTGAAAGTGAAGGGTAACTTACATTCGTTTTGTAAGCTATTTTGTTTCCAGGCCCTATTCGCTGTTCGCTATCTATCCAATAAGATGGAATTCCTTTAGCTTCTGCAATTTCTTGAAGATGTGAGGTATTGCTAGAGTTCCATCCACCAACTACTAGAATGAGATCAAGCTTTTTGTTCACAAGTTTATACATTGCATCTTGCCGGTCCTGGACAAAGAAACCACATGATTATCACCAATGACATAAGAATCATCGGCTCCTACTTTGAAGTCCAACATAAACAATGCCTTCTGTACCATGTCCAGGAAACAAGCCAAATAGTATAACAAAGCAAACATGCACATTATGGCAAGATGAGTTAACAGACAGCTAGCCAACAATCAGAAAGAACAACTTCAACTTGCACAAAAGCTTCCTAAGTGCGTGTTATAAAAGAATCAAGGAAACGGTACCTGAGTGGCATCACAAATAGTATTGAAATTCATAAAATGGTTGTTGGTGTTTTCAATTCCATATTTGCGCATCATGACCTTTTCAAACAGTTTTCCTGGAGAACAAAGTGCAATAAGATTGACTACCTAGCTAGTTATCAGAAGAGAATGAACATGCACCCTTGAGTCTAAGATTGGAAAGAATTGACTGATGAGACTGAGAACTATTGAAACTTACCAATGTCTTCAGTTTCGCCTTTAAGCATAGTTGTTTGATTAGCAAGGCCCACTTTGCATAGGTCAGTATCTGGATCAAATCCAGCAGATACTGCATGTTTGAATTTCTGGAAGTATATAAAGTGTAAACAATTAGAAGCATAGAAGTGAATGCTGCAGTTGGTCAATTGAAAGGAATTAACGTTACCTCCATAAAGTCTTCTTTCGTTCCACTTGACCCATCAAGTTTCCCATCAAGGATATAATCACCAATATACATTGCCTAGACAATTCCGTGCAATTTATCAGATACGGATATTAAGAATGTGAAGAACTATGACCATATCAAACTTCATATTGTTAACACTAGAAACCAGCAACGAGATAAACACATTAGATATGTACCTCTTTCATATTTTTTACAATGACGTAGGTACCAGCAAACGATGCAGTTGCAATTGTCTCTTCGTGACCATACTTACCATGAATAATCGAAGTGTAGTCCCCTTTCTTGTGTTTCTCAACCGTGTTCCACACCTGCCGATGAAGATACACGTAAACAACACCATTACTAGAAAAGAAAAGGGAACAAAGAAGCATAAAAAGTTTGCTGAATCTACGATCGTGATTATTTCGGTAGTTTACCTTTGAAACCCACGGACACGTCGTATCAACTATTTGAACATTTTTCTCACTTAGTGCCAACATCTCCTGGACAGCAGCTCCAAAGGCAGGCAAAATTACCACGTCTCCCTTCTCCACAACATCAAATTGCTTTATTCCATCTTCAATAGGAATATTCTGAACTTCCATCTCCTCTAGCCTCTGCAATAAGTATTACTTATATTAGGTACCGTCCTGACCAAACAAACACACAAACGCTCCCCCAAGGCGCATACACTTCAAAGAAAATGAAAGCATATAACTATATCAGTGGAAGGACCACAACAACTTGACGAGTCCTCGTCATCTTGCAAAACAACTGAACTACCATCTTACTGAAATTTAAAATAAAAAAGGTTCATTCTTGCGTGCTTCTTCTTGCTCAGCCAGAAGACCAAGAAGTGGAGGTGCCTATTGGTGTGAACAGAAGTTAAAGAACAGAAAGAGGAGATGAGTAATACACCTGGATCATTGGACGTCATTCTTATAAAGAATAGCAGTTAACAGAAAATAAAGAGGGGATGCCTGACGCGCCCGCATAATTTGGAGAGTCATTCTTATAAAGAAGCATGACCAATTAATGAAAATAACAGAATGTTTGTGATTAGACGGAGAAAAATAAAATCACGAAAGTAGGAAAGTAGGAAACAACAATAACCGTAAAATATGAAACTCCCGTGGAACAAAAATCTGCGAAAGAAACTAAGAAACAGTTTTCAGGCTGCCAAAGAGCAATAATAGATTGTGGACTAATATTACCTTGTTCACTGTCGGGTTGTGGATAATCTCATTAGTGATCCAAATCCTCTCCGCAGGAAATTGCTTCCTTGCTTCGTAAGCGATCTGAACTGCTCGTTCGACACCCCAGCAGAATCCGTATGATTCTGCCAAATTGACAGTCATATCACCCCACGTGTACTCATAGTTGTTGTTCTTCAGAGTCTCTATGATGTTACCTGCGGTAATCACATAAACCAAATGATTTATCAACAAGGTGTTCACCAAATAAACAATATATCCTTAGACTGACCAGAGAAAAAAAAAAATCACTGAAAAATAGGAATTCCACAAAGCAAGGAAAAAGGTGTTCGCCAAATAAACAATATATCCTCAGACTGACCAGCGAAAAAAAAAAGAAATCACTGAAAAATAGGAATTCCATAAAGCAAGGAAATTTAAGCAAGAAAAAAAAAAAAATCGTTTGACTGAAAATAAACATCGAACCGTTGGTTTCAGAATCATTAACTTGCCTAAATTCCTGATTTTAATTTATGAAAGCAAATGAAACAAATCTAGGCATATCGTTCCTCCTAGACCAATATCGACATCAAATTCGCCAGAATCCTGTGAATCCATGGGAATATTTTCTTCAAAATCCTTAAGAATAAATCAATCACCAGGGAAGACGTCTATTGTTCGGTCGACGACAAGAAATGACACAAAACCTGAATCGCTCTATGCATTATAAAATGAGCCATACACCAGCGAGAAAAAGGAGAGAGGCAGAGGAACCAACTCATGTATTCCTTGTTCATCAACTCCATGGTCTCTTCCTTGAGCCCGAATCCCTTCCTATTGTAGTTCTTGCTCCTCGTCAGGTTCTTCCTGAACACCTTCGCGTCGAATTCGGCGTCTCCGGCGCACCGAACAGCAAAAAGCCGCCTGCCATCGATGGTTCTCTGCCGGAACCCGGCGCCGGCGAGGGAAAGAGAAGGTTCCGGCTTAACCAGGAAACCCTTGACAGTAAGGCAGCTCGCCATTTCTCTGTCCTTCAAAGGAGCCTCACCACCAACTCTTCCCTTCCTCTTTGTCCTCTTACTCTCTGCTTCCTTTGTCAAACTCCCGCCACTCAAATAGGCGTCGCCTCAGAGGTATTTGTCCGCCGATGAAGTGTCCAGAAAGCCAGGAAGGGGAGATCCCTCGCCACTCCCTGTCGACGTCCCCTTCCGTGGCTTAAGGCCTCTCGATGGCGAAAGTGAAACGCCAGCGAACGGCTGCCAGTGGATATGCTTGCCGGGGATCGATGCGATGCGAGGCCGTCCCACTTTTATGATATGCGACCACACAAATTTGATACGACACGATCCCTCTGGTTTCTTCGATTACGGAGATTGGGAAACTTTTTCTTGAGACAAAGTTCTTTAACTACTAAAAATTTCATTAAAAAAAAAACCGGATTTTATTTGTAACTAAAATACATCGTTTCACAAGAACCACAACCTGAAGAGATAAATATCAATTTTCAGCAACAACATTCGCTTCACTTTGTCTCTAATACAGAATTGGGAGAGGAGAAGCAAATTACCTGACGCAAACACATTGCTGTTTGTCAAACATGCAAACCAAAACATTAGCAAGATGTGACCTCTTGTCGCCAATACCCTCTCTTCTTTTGTTGTTTGACAGCAATGCTGGACTTAACTTTGCCAATTTCTTTAAATTATTCTGAAAAAAAAAATCGAATATATGTGATGCCACAAGAATGTAAATAATATATTCGATTATCAATCTAACTTTGAATTTGATCACCGGAGTTTGGCAAGGCAGCGTGAATTTTAACTATTGATGAGATCCAAATTTGGTGTAAAATTTCATTGAACTTGAGATTCGATGATGATCGCATTCCGTTGCACATAATGTTGAGTTTTGTGTCCGGAACGTTCAAATATATTTGGTCTTTAAAAGCTAGATTCTAACTGTGAGCCCGATTCTGAACTCATTATATAGAATCCGATCAGTCGAATAAAATAAAGGCTAAATCCAACTCTGTTTCTCTTACCAACTTCCCTAGAACTTCGCAATGTTTTCTATCTTCATAGGCTGGAAAATGAACAGAGTTGCTCGTTGTTCATGATGAGCTTGTGAAAAATATACTTGACCCCTTACATATGTCGATATGCACATCTTACCTATTTATGCATTTCTAGACTATATATAGATATATACATATATTCGTTCTACACATTTACGATACACTTACGTGCTTAATTGCAGATATGTTCTAGTTTCGTGGTATAATACTTTACAACAATTTCGATGAACATTTTTCATGAAAACAACCTGGTCAGAGTTTTTGAAGCTCAATCCACCGGACCAACCGCCTTATTAATTGTTGACAAGTAAAGTAAATAGGTCTTCGTCCTTAATGAACGATCTTGTTAATGGTGTGTATGGCTTATGTTGGAGGGATATTTTTCAGAGTTGCACACCCTTGAGCAGGCTGCCATTCATTAGGAAAAGAATATCTTGGTGAATGTTTGAAAATATTGGAATTTTCCAATATTGTTTACTGCTTTACATCTGAAAGTACGTTTCTGCCTTTCTAATTATGAAATATCGCTTTTGACCAATCAATGTTATATATTCCATTAATGTATTAGTTGAGCTGCACGACCGAAGAAAGTGGCAGCCCATCATGCAATATATATTACGGGGAATTCAGGGGCGGAACGTAACCCATGACTGTCCGCCTACCTAATTAATTACTTAATTAATCTCTAGTAGACCGTTCCGTGTAAAGATATTCCGAAAGAAAAAACAAATTAAAACTACAGTTAAGCAGTGAGATCTTGATTCTTGAGAAGCTAAATTTCATATCCAACTGTAAAATCAACACTTTGGTGGACCTTATGGGCTATATAATATATACATCACATTTTGATGCGCTCCCCACGTCCAATGCTCTCTCTCTCTCTCTCTCTCTCTATATATATATATATATATATATATATATATTCATGAAACATATTGACCGGGTGTTCCCGGTGCCCATATGAAATTGATGCTCGAAGCTTCAATGCAACTTCCCGATTCCATCCGTTTGAAGCTCGAAACAAACAGCTTGCGAATTTTCAGAGTTCAGGCTTTTTGCCACATTCTTCTATGTATTAATGTGGCAAGACTCAAATGGGATCCATCCTGGGCCCATTTAAGCAGTTCTCCGAACAAGGTCAACACGTGAACATGGTGATCAGAAGGACACGGATGATCCCATTATGTCGAGCTAGGGATCTAAATGGATGGTTCTATGCCGGATTTCTCGTCCGTTTAGGTGAATGTGGTAAAGAAAATATAACCTGATAGCTGATCAGATTAGGATCTGATAAGCAGCTTCATAGAAAAATTCGAATCCAAGTTTGATATGCGGGAGAGATTTGAATAAATTTGTTTAAGAACAAAAGAAGTTTGAATAGAAGCCTCATTCAAGACACAACCATATACAATACAATCTAATATAGTGATAGGAATTCAAAAGGTGTGACCCCACACTAAAAGGAGAAAAAAACCGTACCACGTACTCCTTTGTTATCTCAATATCTAGCCTAAGCTCGTTACGGCACCCAGGTCCAACTAGGTAGGTCGAGACCCACCAAGACCAGGTTGGGTTCGCATCTAAACTAGAAACATGTGGACCCGGTTAGCATCACAACGTCGGTAGAAGAACTCGATTACGTAGATTGAAAGCAAAGCATTCCAAGGCCGAAGCTGCCATGCAGCTTCCTCCCCATCACCCGTCTGCCAAGTTAACGGCCCACACTTGTTCATATTCTCAGGCAGCTTCCATGCATTTCCCGCATATGGCGGTGAAGTCCCCTTTATAGAGCAGTGGAAACCCTTGCCTTCTTCTACCATCCACCCACAAGAAGAGAATCCGGCCACCTCAACATCCGATAGAAAGAGTAGCAGTGCCATTAAAACAAAGGATGGCGAAGGCAAGCCTTGTCAGGTCGAGAACAGCTTCCCCCGATCATGCGTTTGACAAACCACCGAGTCCCAAGACGAGGCTCTTCTCCTTGAACCTCAGCGGTTGCATCAAACCCAGCCATCATCTGCATGTTGCGAACTCGCTGCGCGTGCCCAGCCGGCAGTCCAGGCTCGAGGAGTTCCGGGAAGTTTTCCGGTACTTGGACAAGAATGGCGATGGCAAGATCAGTGACGCGGAGATGAGGTCGTTCTTCGAGTCCATGGGAGAGGAGGATGGGGGTGAGGAGATAGCAGGGGAAGAGGGTGGGCTGGACTTCGGGGAGTTTGTGGGGTTGATGGACGAGGGGGAGGGGAGGGGGAGGGAGGAGGATCTGCGGAGGGCGTTTGAGATGTTTGAGGCCGAGAAGGGCTCCGGCTGCATCACCCCCCATGGGCTGCAGAGGATGTTCAGCCGTCTCGGGGAGAAGAGGTCCGTCCATGAGTGCCAGACCATGATAAGCTCGTTCGATCTCGATGGCGATGGCGTGCTCAGTTTCCATGAGTTCCTGCGGATGATGAGTTAAGCCTGTGATCAGTCCCGTCTGCTCTGTTTCTATATGCACCAGCTGTGTGTGTAAAGGGCGCTTGGTGATGGCAAAGATCAGATTCGTGAAGGAACAAACGCTCTACAGAATGTGTACAATTCGTTTTTCAGCATTCTAGCGGCCTGAGAAGACCTGCGTCTGCGTCAACTCGCGTGAAATGTGCTCGTTAATTAGTACAGTCTTCTGTGTGATCAAGAACGAGCTTTTTGTTTCCTCCTGCTGAATTTATTTCTTGTGTATATATTGACTGACAAAAGCCTGTAACTTTTTAAGCTCTGGATGTTCGTCCCAAACCTTGTGAATCTAAGGACGTTTGATCTGCTTGTTTGTTATGCTTCCTAGTGGCACACCATGATGCATAAAAAAAATTTATGAATGAGTGACAATAACGGAAGAAACGATGCTGCAGAAAGGGATTAACGTTGACTCTATAAAGCAAGATGAGTGCTTGGGGTTGGACACATGATTCCTCTCCAAACGCAGAGATCACGGCCTCTCCAACTTTTGATGGGTTCATCACCTGACCTTCTTCACGTAAATTCGAATCCTTTCACCAATCCAAATTCATTTAAGTTGGATCCAGTAGAAGATGGACCCGATTCACAATCATATTTAGATGTCAGTATTTAGCTTTTACGACCAAATCGGATTAACAATCCAAACATGTTGGTTACCTTATCTTGTTTTAATTTGGGATTGAAGGAAAGCTCAGAGCAGTTTAAGTAGGCATATATAAAACGGACGTGTCAGTCTCGGGCTGGATCTGAGTCAACTTGACATGGAATCTAGTTTCGCTGGATCCAAATACGGACTTAGACTGGGTTTCATTTTTTTAAATCTGAACCCAGGTCCAACTATAAATGTAGAGAAAGATCTGATCCAAAATCCAGCTCTGTGTATGTGAGAATCAAATGCGCCATATAATTCCACACTTTCACCTTGCAACCTCCCCAAGAGATGCATTACTTGATAGCTAAGGCTCCAATGAGATTCAAGTATTATCCAAATCCGATTTTGATGCTTGCCGAAACAATGGAGATTACCATTAACGATTGCTATATTCCCCTCCCCCTCTTCTTTCGGATACTCTTTCTTTGGAGGATCCTCCTCTCTATTTTCCTCTGGACGAAATGGTATCTTCCTCTTCACATGCCTTGTCCTCTCCACCATCTTCTTTTCACTCTCTCAATCTCTACAACCATACGAAGGACAGAGCCTCACGCCGCAGATTGCAGTATCACTAGCGAATTCCCTCTCCCATTGGATATGCATGCAACGGCAGAGACAAGGTTTTCTCTTCTTTCCTCGTCTTGAGATGAAGCGACCAAAATTTTAGGGAAAATTTGCAGGGATGGCGGGCTCAGTTTATAGGGGTGTTTCTTGGTGGGCCATAGCAACAATCATGAAAATGAAAGGAGATCTATACAAGGAAGTGGATATATGGAACAAGATGAATCACAACAACCTGATTAAGCTCTTTGGCGCCTGCTCTGAACAGGATTTGATCCTACCATGTTTACGAGTATGTGTTGAATGGGTCGCTTAGTGATTGGATTCCCGGAGGTAATATCTTCTTGCTCAGTTGGATTCAAGGACTGGAGACTGCCTTCAGATGTGGCTAGTGGATTTCACTTTATCCACGATTACAAGGAACCTGCTTATGTGCGCAAGTATGTTAATGCAAGCAATATACTTTCTTGATTGCGGATTTAGGGGAAACATTGCTAATGTGAGACCGTCAAGATCGAGAGAGGAACGGGGATCAAAAGATTCTGCAGTAGCAGAAGACGCAGCCACCGCGACATGGCACCTGAGTATCTAGAGAAAGGATCAGAATGACCCAAATTTGTCTATTGTTATGGGTTGGTGACCAACTGACCATGGATCTCATTGTAGTGAAAGGAGCGGCACAGCACAGCGGGGAAGCATTAGTGGAAAACATGAGACAAGACAAGCACGAGAATCCGAGATGGATGATTTCATGAATGCCCGCCCTCAACGCTATCCCACTGAATTGGCTATAGTGATGATCAGAATGATTAAAGCCTGCCTGAAGAAATAACCATCAAAAAGGCCCACCGTGGATGATATTACTAAGATCTTAACAAGGACTTTTGTAGTTTCATTGATCTTGGAACCGGCAAGTCCTGTCTCCCAGTTTCGAACTTCTATTGAGTTCCCAGCTGAGATTGTAGTTTAATGGTGAGCTACTTGAAGGTGAATTTTAATTATTTCAAAGATGCGTAGGCCAGAGATGATTGCCGGTCCTAGAAAAAATCTCAAAATGTAATTTAGATTTGCGGTGGTTCCATTGAATCGAACATGATCAACAATTGGATTTATTGAAGCAAGCATTATTTTCAGGCCTATGTGAAAAAGTGGTTGCAATTTTTATCAAGCAGAAAGCATCTTTCTTGCGCAACTTAGATTTTCCTCAAGCTGAAGAATAGCTTTGATGAATAAAACCAAATGAATATTCCAACATAGTTGGCCTTGCGAATGTAGAAATAAAGGCAGCATTTTATTGGTCAGTAAACGTGCATGTAGGAAAATTGTCGAGACATTTGATCACCTTCTTGGCATTTTGACATTGGACAACAGCTTCACCAATAGGAATATAGGAAGTTAAAAGTTGATTAAGGCTGCCACAAGAATAGGTCTATATTGCTCTCTCTCTCTCTCTCTCTCTCTCTCTCTCTCTCTCTCTCTGTCTGTGTGTGTGTGTGTGTGTGTGTGTGGAACCACAAAAGAACTTGAGCTCCTAGAGTATCGAACCACATTTTCCTCAAGAGGTATTATCCAAGCATCCAGGAGTATTGAACTGTATTCTCCACAAAAAATACTCCAAGCCTAGGAGTGTTGAACTGTATTTTCCTCAAACAGCATTCTCCAGGTTTCTATAACCAGAATACACGTCAATTTACACCATATGGCAAAACCTGGCTTTTCCTTTATTTTCTCAAACGATAACAATAATCATATTCCAATAACCGCTGCTTTGCTACTAAACCCCGATAAATATGCGGGCTAAGCAGGGGAGCAGTGGTAAAATAGAAAACTGTGCAGTATAAATATTTTTAGCACGGAAACATGCCAGTCATCCGAATGTGGTCCAATGTTCGTCTAAGCCCATATCGAAGCACAGCCTGATTACCAGCTCGGAATCCATCCCCATATGCTGCTGAAGAATCTGATTCAATCTGATGGATAAAAAACTCTCCGAGTTTTCTCTCGAATTGGGACCTCATACCTTTCTTTGATGTGGCTGATGAAGATGATGACGACGATGATGATGAAGCTGCTCCTGATGTGGATGCTCCATTACTTCCAGACCCTGACATGATCTCCGATTCTAGCCACATGTGAGCCAGCACTTGGC
This sequence comes from Nymphaea thermarum, assembly GCA_011799765.1. NCBI lineage: Eukaryota > Viridiplantae > Streptophyta > Magnoliopsida > Nymphaeales > Nymphaeaceae > Nymphaea > Nymphaea thermarum. Next base: position 196,912 of record JAANDH010000653.1, on the reverse strand, counting down.
AAATCCCTTCTTCCACGTCTTGGCTGAGAGTTCTGTATCCTGTCAGTTTGAGTTGCCAAATGAGATCAAAGAGCTCAAAAGATAAGCCCGCCAAGCCTGTTAATGGGCTTCGCTACTATGAAGTATGAACAAGTCACAATAGCCTGAATCAGTACCATTAAGTCGTAACCAGCGTACGTAGTAGAGCACACGGTTCTAACTTGGACAATTGTTAGACGTTCGCCTTTTCTAGTATAGTTGGTTCGTCGTGACGTTGTCGTGTAACAACGTTAACGGTACGTTGACTGTTACAAGACGCTCGTCTACCTCCATGGTTGTTTGTGCGTTTGTCTTTAAAACCGTTTTTTCATGGAACCTTCGGGTATATTCTAGAGAATAGCTGTCACTTCACAACGGCGAATTAGTCTGTACGGCTCTGTTATCATATCGATAATAGAGTTTCCTGTTCCTATTTTAGGCCTTCTCAAAATCTGAAAGGCATCAAAGATGGACGTATAACTCAACAAATTTTGATCAGGCAACTAAACCACATGGTAGCATGATTGAACAGGACTACTCACCGTACTGACTGTCTGTTCCTCAGAGAGGCAAAGCCCTCTGGTTTCAGGCAAGTGATGATGTCCCTGCTTACATAAAATGGGTCATCCAAAGCTGTTTGTTAGTGAAGTAGTTCAAAATTCTTGAATCCTACCATGGCAGATTTTCAACCACAAGATGACTGCCTTACTTGCTTTTCTCCTTCCAAGGCCTCATTTAGTGCCTGCCTCTCAACTAGTAACAATGGGATTTGCTGTTCCACCTTCATGTTTAACCCTTCATAAAAGTCCCGTATTTCTAGGTAAAGGGGTTGACATTCGTCATTGTCCATGATTGCAGAATCTAAGCACTCCAAACAGAGCTTCCTGCCATCACCTAGCGAAATGTATTGTGTATCCCGTGGCTGTAATTAAAAGTAACAGAACAGATCTTCAGCACAACAGCAGAAGGTTTTATAGCAGGAAATTTCCCTAAAACATGATAGGTCAGCCAAATCTAAATGCAGCGAATGTTACAGATAATAACCATAAATTCTAACATCCAACTTGTTAGCACAGTAGGAGAGAAAAAGACAACAGATCTTACGAGGTATGCAAGCGTCGACGTCGTAGAACCACATAGCAGTTCGAGTACACTACCTGTTATGAAGACAGGGGTCTTACCTACTCGGGACTTAAGTTAGTCTGGACGAGACAAACAACCTTAGACGGGTTTTTTAGTTCACAAACTCTTTCGTGAACGTTGGTTTCGTTTTAATACTTGACTTGTACCAACCATACATGTTTTTAAGTGAAATAAGATGAAGTTACAGCAAGATCAAATCAATTAGAATTTTGTAAAAAGAACAGCTTATACAAATCATGCATCTCACATCATTCTAGAAATCTGAAGGAACCACTTTCCGTTTAAGGAAAGGAAAGAGAAAAAGGATGACACGCCAAAGTTAAAACATGCCAAATCCCTTAGCATTACTAGCTGCATCTTGAGACCCACCAGAATTGGCAAAGGTTACAACAGGACTTTCTGCCCTCACGATAATGGGAGAAGTGTCAACTTACATGATTGTAAGTTTGCATGTTTATGAAAGCAATAAACAAGCTTAGTATCCACTATCGAGTATACAATCTGCAATTTACCAGCTTGAACATAGAAGGAAGAAGTCGTTTGCAGGTATAACCAAAGGTCTACATCATCTAATAAACGTCTACAGAGAATATTTCATTTTATTCTGGAATTAATCCAGGAAGAGAAGAAACTAGAAAACTTTCTACTGCCAAAAGATTAACCAAGGAACTGATCAAGTTTGAGTACTTACAAACTGCTTGCAGACATCACACTTGGGATGATAAAGCTCTCGATAACATGATTTGTGATAAGGATAGTTGCCTGACATAGAAAACTACACAGAAACCAACAAAGGAAACCAATAAATTATTGACCTTTATTGACCCTCTGGCACAAGATTAAAAAGGTAAAAAGAAGAAAAAAGAGGGAACAGAAGCCAAATATAACATTTTCAGATGCTGCACCAACAATAAATATAGTCATAAACTGTGACTGAGAGGAAACATATCAAGTCCAATCTTTTGTACCTCAAATTCAGATATAGGTTGGTTACACGAATGACAACGAAAACATTCTGGGTGCCAGACTGCACCCATGCAACTAAGAAAGCGACCCCGACCTATCTCATTGTTGCACCCAGCACATATTCTGCAAAGACATGACTAAGTTAAAAGCTTACATTTTTCAAGAATATGGGCCTGCAGACAGAACAATACAAACATTCTATAATAAAGCAATAACTGCATTACGGCATTTCCAAAAAAATTCCTGGATGTCAAGAAAGGTTAGAACTCAAACCAAAACCCAAATTGTTGTGATGCTCTGTTCATAGGATATGGAGCTCAGGGCTCACAGTAGAGGGCTTGTGTTACCAGATATCGGTCAAAGACATAGCATTACAAGAAGCAATTAAGGATATAGCATGCTTTTAAAAATGTTGTCTGAGTTCTAATAAAAAGCAACTCATATCTTCACAATTTGGAAGCCTGCCTGTCCAAATCTGAATAATATAGCTCCCGTAGACTAAATATATAAATATAAAAGTATCATAACTGCAATCAGAGTCTGATTCCATGCTTACTTTTACAAGTAAAATTCTGCCATATGACGATAAAGATTGTCAAGGATGCCCTTAACTAATGGATATCTCAGGAGGGAAAAACTGCAAGATGGATAGAAAGTAGTGGGAGAGCATAGGCTGGGGGCACTCAAAAAGTTACACCTAAGCTGAACGCCTCTAAATTGTTGACAAAGACATCACACTAATATTATCTATAATCATCCTGGGTAAAGGTCAACTGCACCCATTTTATTCACCACAGATTTCATCTCAAGTCAGCGCTACACTCAAAAACAACGATATTACCATTACATGTATATTGCAAATACCTGCATATCTTTGACATACTTTTAAGTCTTCTAATTCGTCACCTGTAATTGTTAACTTTACAGGGAGAGAATCTTCTTGTAACCAAGCATCTTGGAGTAGCATGCATTTGGATCATTTATAGATCATGTGACATGGGCATACTGTGATTGTCACTAATATCTTTTACAGGCTTTCCCCAATTTATTTCACAGTAAGCTGTTTTAAAGAGAAAATACAAAAAAACTAAAAGAGAAGAATCTTCAAAGGCAATATTATGCACAATTATATGGCAGTTTTTTTCATTGTAAAGCTGCTGTTGTATATTTTCTTTTCTCTTTTTCATTATAAATGCTCCAAAACATAACCTAAGGACAACCTATGGCCTTTGAAATTACAGATAAAAGTTCATTAATTAAATAATGCCAACTGCATACTACTTAAAGACTATATACAAGTGAACCTCTGAAAATTGTAGCACTCCTAATTTCTAAAGACTGGCTGACACAAAGCCAAATGCAGTTTCACAATGAACTAAAAAAATGAAGCATTATCAATATGGCATGCAAAATTGGCAGAGAAAACCCTGGTAAATGACATGAAGTGGCATGTCTGACAAGTGACAACAAACCTGAATCCTGTCAGAAAAGGATATGGTGGAGGCTGATACAAAGTGCTATTATCATTTGTCTGTGGAGGTGATTCCATGTCCAGACTGGCTTGGAGAGCCCTTGCCAGTGCCTCATCTTCCTCCAGATGAGAATCATTTTCTAAAAAATTCAATCGAACTGAAAGGTTACAACAAAAGAAGACAGCATTGAGTCTAAAGCATACAAATGACCAAAAGTGAGACACCATTAGGACCTTCATGTACCGGAACTGAAAGTGCAGAAATAGTAAATCTTCAAGTATCCATAAAACACTAACAGATCAATGGACCACAAATAGGACTCGCAAGAAAAAGGCCGTAGAAGCTAGAGTTGCAGCCAAAAGGTCTACCAAGAAGAGAAGATATGCTTGTTGCCATCTCCTAGATGCCCCTCATAATCGGCTTTGCACCTGAACTATCTTTAGGAACTTTTGTTGGTTAGACCAAGTGGAAAGCTCCCCTCACTTGTGCACATTGGCTGACCTTCATTTGGAAACACTTTGAGCTCCCCATTGCTGTACTAGAAGTACATCCAGCTCCAACCTTGTGCCTAAGGAAGCCCTATACATCCAATCAACTTGATGACATTCATAAGCAGCTCCTACCAGCTGAGACAAGAACGTACACATCGATGTTTCTAGGCCTAGTGATGAAGAACCCCACTTGGCAAGAGGTGGGTCATTACATGATCGAGTGAACAAGAGAGATTTAGTTTCTAGTCTATCCTACATCTAAACATTTATTATATGACAAAGATCACAAAAACCAACAGAAAAATATTACAAGCACATGTTGTAGTCATGATTCTTCGACCATGCAATTAAAGAACAAATTGTTGAAGGGAAAAAAGACATGCCCGTACAGGTCATGTAACATCTTAAGTTCTTAACACATCTATGATCTAATATGAGTTTGAACATTCAATTTCACAAAGTGCATTACGTCCAGATCTGAAGCCAAATCATGTTAATCAAAAGTAACAATTTTTTTTCTCTAAACAATCAATTAAAATCCATATAGCAGTCTGTTGACTCTGTTCATTTACCAATTCCATTTTCTTTCCGTTTTTCTTCTTCTACAAGTGAAAGTGCAATGGCGTGATCAAGCTCCTCATTTTCATACTGAGACTGGATATCCTGCATTACATTCCAAGGCTAACAATAATCAGCAAAACCAAGTAAACTGTTTCAAGTTTATTGGTGCACGAGCCATATGGCACTGATGGCAAACAAAAAGATACCACAGAATATGATGGTGGATCCCATACTTTATCATCCCCAAGAATTCCTTGATATTGACCCTCGGATATTTTATGACTTGAAGAACCTTTAAATATCTTGCTCAGCCACCCCATACTTTCAGTGCTCCACAATCATGCCCTCAGTTATCTTGCACAAAACGTAAATTTATAAGACTAGCATCCTCACATTCTCTCAAGTTCTACATTTTAGCAATATAAAAAGCAAAGAGATGCAGTAAATTGCAACAGGAAAAAACGTAAAAGTCAAAAGTCAGCACCAAAATCAAATATCTGCATACAAACAGAAAAAGCTTTAGGCACAACATGCATACATCCAAAACATTCACTGACATCCATGTCTAGATGTTTTGACTAATTAGATAAGGGTGGCATGATACACAGGTTACCAGCGTCCAATAAAGCTAGTTCCAATTAACCTCCTCCGCTATTTTACTTCAGGGTGTCCACTAAGGCCTGAGAGGACTTAAGATTCTAGGATGTAACAGACTAACAATGGCGTATCCACTGCAAAACACACAAATATGGACTTGTCAATTTATAGAGATGTTTCTCCTGATTGGATAAGCATGATCCAGAGTAACCATAACGATCCCAAAGACTGAATTGCCTGGCACATGAATGGCCATCCCACATAAAAATCCCAGGCAAGTCGTAGAATGTGAAATTGCTGCAAGACTTTGGCAGAATTCTGTCGTGTGTGGATGTGCACGTTTCCCTTGTCTCTCTTACAAGCAAATTCTCCTCCCTGCTTGACTGAACTAGACGACAGGACATGATCAAATGGATTAACCTTATTGCATATAAACCACACGAGATTCGTAAATATGAACTGAATTTACTGCACCAGTAATATGACATGCATATAGATGTTTTCATTCCCTTCGTAAAATTAATGTGACTAATAATACTACATACAATCAGTTAAGGAAAGAAAGCAAAATAGCTGAATGAAGGGAACATTTCATCAAATTGCCAAAACAAGAAGCGAAATCTACTTATAAAACGCACTAATCTCAATGGATATGTAATATGTTGAACACGTCAGAAGGGAGATTCTTATATGTGTACAATTCAGGTTGAACTTACGTTAGAAAGGAGATACTGATGCGAGTACAATTTAATGGCTAAGTAGAAAAACACAAATAGATCCCAATTCCCGTATTTGATAAGTTGCCATCCTCGAACATACCTCGTGACAAAACTAAACGAGAAGAGAAAAGAAGACCAAAACTAATATTCACCAAACAACCAGTACCTCCTGCCGAGTTCCAAAGATCTCCCCGATCTCAGAATTGGTTTCATCTCCCAATACCAACCACCCGAAAATCCTCAAAAAATCAAACTAACCAATCCCCGCCACAACAACAGAATCAAACTCTCAGAAAGGGAAGAAAAGCAAACATCCCTCGACCTCTCCCGCATGAAGGAAGAAAGGACATCACCATAAGAGGAAGAAAACCAATCCAAAGGAAATGAGAGGAAATAGGAAACTCTATTTATCGCGGACACGAGAAGTTTTCATTTTTAGTTCTTTAAAACCAGACGTCTCTCACCTTGGACAACCGGTAGAATGGGCAAATAAGCAAATGACCGATGACTCAAAATCCCGAATTGGGGAGTGGAGAAACTTCATCATCAAGCTCGTCCAGATCAAATGAAGGCTTTTCTATTCGATCAAAAGAGGTGGGGGTGGTGAATTTTTCTCCTCGCTTTCCCATGTGGGGTCCTGCTTGACTTTCCTACCACCACCCCCACCCCACCGCACAGTAACAAAACCCCAAAACCCTATGGAGTTTCATTACAGCCCAATCTCTCTCTCTCTCTCTCTCTCTCTCCCCCCTTCTCTCGCGCAAAGTTGCCTCCCTTCTAAGCACGCGTTTTCCCATGTCAAAAACAAAAATCAAGTAATCTAATCTACTGAACACTAACTAAATCAAGCTGGAAATTCTAATGTTAGTGAAAAAAAAAGAACCGATTGCATGTGGCGGCAGACAGTCGTAAAAACACCATACCGTAAATTATACGGTAGAAATTTCCCTTGATTCTCTTTCAAGATAGTTAAAGTTGAAGGTCGGAAGAATCCACCCATGCTTCACAATGTAATTTAAAAAAAAACTCCCCCAACCACCAAGAAGATAAATGTGAGTAAAGTATGTCATATATTCTTTAATTCGCTTAACAGTTAATGTGGGTTGGGAGAATCCCCCTTTGTTAGATAAAGTAAGATGAGAAAGCGGATTTCACAACCAACGTGATGGGATTTCCCCTTTGTTCTGAAGGAAAAGCAAAACAGCTGCCGCCCTGAGAATCGTAGTTAGTAAAAAAAATAATTAAACATCTTTTAGATTCCTCTTCCTCGACATGCTTTCTCAGTTTGTCTCTTTCTTCTTCTTCCCAACCATTTCTTCCTTTTTGTTGGTTTTTGCCTTCCGTTCACCTAGATGAAGACTACATTGACGTGGGCCCAGACATATCCCCGTTTTTTTTGGTGCCATATATGGGTCGGAGACAGGACGAAGGAAGATCCAAAGATTTTGGGTTTTAGAATTTCTTGAAATATCCCAATTTGTCCTGTGCCATAACACAGATTTGGGACAGTGAATGAGCAATTTCTTTGGCTACATCTAAGAAGGCATAAAAACTACAAGGCATGATGCACTTTCACTGACACATATCATTGGTGCTTAGTATTATTCTGAAGTTCTAGAATAGGAGACTTGTGTCACGCCTCGGCGAGCACCACATATTGAGATAAACGTGAAAAGTTGTGGATGCAGAGTTTTTTTTTTTAAAAAAAATTATGTGTAATACCTAACTCCTCAACTTGTTCCATATTTTTCTGGTTAAAGTAGAATGGCTCCGAACAACCGTTTGGAGGTATTCTATTGTGGTAGGTCCCATGGACTTTTTGGAACAACCGCGAAAGGGGCTCTAAGTTTTAGATACATTGGCGAAGCTAGAAATTTTTTTTTGATCGAAGAAGAACGCTGAAGTTTTAAATACTATAATTTTAATATATAAATGCAAAAAAGAATTGGCCGTGAGCCCACTAATGCCACCAGTACTGCTGTAAATGAGGACATGGAAATCGATTCTGAATCGCCAAATTGGAAGTTTATTGGGGCAATCCTTTAAGAAGATACTTACCATAAATTATATAAAAATGCGAAGTTGATAATCGAGGTTGCTGCGCATGGCCAAAGAAGCGTGTGCATGTGCAGTCAAACGCCGGGAAGGTTGAAAATAGCAAGTTCTTTTTCAGCCTTTCCTGGTCAACTCTTAGGAGTTGGCCGTCGGTTCAATGTCACGAAAACTTGTTTTGAGCTTTCTAAGATTGATTAATCAAACCATTGATCTTAGTTGGAGGAGCTGAAATCCTTCGGCCATCTTGAACTCCGTCCTAACTATCGGATGCATTGCATCGGGTGGGTGAATGTTTCTGTCCAAACATCCACAAATCCATATACCATCTTCATGAAAACCTGGTGGGATTACTGATAATAAACCTATCTCCTCTTACAGCACTAAGTCAAGCTCTAAAGAGAAAAGAAGTATGGCGATCGGATTATAATACTGGTGATATCACTAACTACGGAAGCTTCATCAATTAGCCGTCAGACTATAGGGCCCATCAAGTTGTTTTATGTTTTCCTTCTTCTGTTTTAATTATATCCAACAATCATGTTAATTGATGACCTTCTTAAACACGTCAAATCCATGGAAATAATCCCTTCTCTTTAACATAAGTTGAAGCTGCCAGCTTCTATTTTGCCTCTATATCGTAGAACCGCACATGGATATATATATATATATATATATATATATATATATATATATATATATATATATATATATATGAGAGAGAGAGAGATTGGGAGATCAAATTAGATACTGCAAGATCTCAAATTAAGACTGTAGCCTAACTTTAGTATTGCCTCATCTAATGAAAATGACAATACCCCGTTGGTGGAAAGTTCATGATATTATGGTCAAGCATTTTATGGTTCACACATCGCTGGCCTTACTAAACAAGCGGAATCGGCTTTCTTCAGCTCATTCAAGCTAATGGCCAAGGTTGATGAGCTCAGCCAGAACACACAAGTGAGGGAATTGTGAATTGTGGCTATGCGAAGTCACTCAACTCAACTCAGATGGTTGAGAGAAAAACAAGAAAAATTATATATATATATATATAAACTAATAATAGTACATGATACAAAAATATTCATTACATTTTTTGTCTTATTTTTCTTTTCAACAATACATCACGATGAATTGAATGGCCTTCATCGACGAGTTGGTATAGAATCTTCATTCAATATACATATATACTCCAATCACGTGATTAAATTTTAGTCTTATTGAGATGAACAGCAATGAATACTATCTCTAAGAATTTTTCTAGAAAGTGAGAAGTGTCCCAACATCCAATTCTTTTGGTTGTGATTGTGAGGCCATGTGAAGCAAATCCGAAATCTGCGCCTATAAGATCTCTCATCTCTTTGGAGATGAAACTAAGCATTTCAATCTCTTTTCTCCTATCAATGAGTAATGTTTTCTAGAACTTGTACATCTTTGACGAGGCATTGACCAGCCAATATCCAGGAAGCTGCCTTTCGGAGCCCAACCCACCAAAAATTTTGTCGTCCTTTGTTTCTCGTTTTATTGATAAAACTTAAAGTAGATCGGAAGCCTTCCCCGGCGTAGGGGCAAAACTACACTACTTTAATTCGGTAGGTCGGAAGTCAGAAAGGTTAGCTGAATCTAACCGTGCCTTTGATATCTTAAATTACAAAAAAAAGTTTGTACCAAAGAAACTACATTATCGACGGCAAAAATTTTGGGTGGGTATGGTTTAATAAGAGAACAGAAACTCTCATTCAACTCTGGGGTGGGTATGGCTTAATAAGAGAACCAAAACTCTCATTCAACCCTTGGGTGGGTATGGCTTAATAAGAGAACCAAAACTCTCATTCAACCCTTGGGTGGGTATGGCTTAATAAGAGAACCGAAACTCTCATTCAACCCTTGGGTGGGTATGGCTTAATAAGAGAACCGAAACTCTCATTCAACCCTTGGGTGGGTATAGCTTAATAAGAGAACCGAAACTCTCATTCAACCATTTGTTCGTCTATGTAAGTGTTTTGGGACGGGGTTCTTTGTAAAAGAAGCATGGAAAGCGAAACTTTGAAGATGTGAAAGGTTGAGGGACCCTTGTACGCTGTGAAAGGCGGCCTTGACCTGAAGGACACCGCCGCGGTCTTCACATTTGTACAAACCCGTTGTCATGGCCTTTTTCTTTGAGAAGACGCCGTGGCCCATGGGATGGCTAGTGAATTGCACAATTCTTTTGTTTTACAAGCCAACTTCGATGCCTTTTTTCATGTTGTCAACAACAACTTTGAGCTCTGACTTGACTTCAGAAATTCCTTTCCGCGTTGCATAACAATACGAACATGGGCCATACTAGATCACCGACATACTTCTTTACGAGCCCAGTTCTTTAATTTAAGACATGCTCGAGCTAAACCGTCCAGCCCTGTCGAGCCCAGCCAGGCCAAGCCTGGCTCAAGCCCGGTCCATAATTTGGATGCCTATTTACAGGGGAGAAAGTGGCACCAATCTATTTTACAAAAAATGAATAGCTTGAAACTTCAGAGACATATATATTATATGTCTCAAATGGGCCTAACTTACCTATTTCTTAAATGCTCATCGATCTCATAGTATTGAAGGATATATAAGTCCTAACCAAGGGTTCTTACTTTGGGATTGAGCTAATTAATTATTTGAAGCAAATGTTAGTGAATCTGCCCGTTAAACCAACCTCGGTCCCGCCGGATGCATGTCAAGATTCTTATGACATACGATTGAGCCGGTCAAAAGGGCGTTCACATGTGAATGATTTATATATAAGCATTATATCACACAACTGTTAGTTAGAATATTATAGTAAAATAGAAGCACGCCTAAATATCTTTATTTAATGACTCCCAAATATCTTATTTTGACGTTCGTTAGGAAGTCTAGTTTTTAATACTTGAGAACCTGCCCACCGAAAAGTGACACGATCACTACATTTGTTTTTTTGGCCCTCACCTCCTTCTCATGTGGCTAGCTATTTTTGCCAAATGAGAATAGCCATTTACTATTATTATTAATATCTTCCCTTATTTTATAAAAATGTGATCTCCAACCGCTGATCTCCGATAATAGCACAGGCTGCGTTGCACATAATGGTCTCCGGTGTTGTATCGGGTTGCTCATTGGTATCGGACAAAACACATATATTATTTATGTATCGGCTGCCTTCCTGTTTTATTGCACAAATTTACGAAAAAGTAACATACTTTAAATTGATGTTAAGTTAACATACTTTATATATGTATATATATATATATATCACAGTAACATACTTTAAATTGATGTTATATATTCAAAATGCAGCGGAATGAGAGAGTTGTTGATGCCTTTGTTCGTCTGACAATAGAGAATGACCAGAGGACCAATTTGAACCCAAGCTGATCCGTCGGAGCATCAAGCGAGTTCAAAATTCAAAAGGGCCATGCTTATAATGATAAGTCGTTTGACGACTCTTCTTGGGCTGAGAGGTGAGATACGTTAAGTTAATCATTCAGATCCCTAGTAGGGCTCTCTATCTTTCCGTTTCTCTTCCAAAGAAGAGGAAAAAAAAAAGGAAAGATCCGGCAAAATCCAAACTTTGATCATTCTTTTAATGTATAGTTAATAATGAAGTCATTCCCGAGGCCATGATTCTCCAAGTGAGAAAAAGACATTCCTGGAGATGCTAAAAAGCAACTCCTTCCTAGTTGACGCAAGAAAAGGGAACAACCAATTTACTTAGTTAAAGTTTAGCAACAATTTCCCTTGGACATTGACCAAGAGATCGTTTCGATTTACAAGCGAAGAATTTTAGTCTTTCATACTCCCAGCCCAGCAGCTCATATCAGATTATATGTCATGACCCTTCTTACTAAGAGACAGGTTAAAAATGACCAAAATATTTTCCCGACTTAAATGAAAGACCCCTCTCCTTATGAGACCATATTTCACCCTCCAAGAACTTATTAGTTATCGTCAAACTAGAAATAATGGTATGACTGGGACCCGGTCAAAATTATAAGGGTAGTTTGGTATGTTTTGGTTGTATCTGATTTAACAAGCTGCTTTCAACCGTTCAAAATTTTGAATGAGAATATATTCAAGTGCTTTACGCTTGATGCGCTTTAGAAAATTGATCGCCATAACACTCCATAGATGTCAAGACTTGAGAACATTCAAGATTAAGGATTTTGGAAACTGGACAGCCTTCGTGTCACGACCCAAGTTTTTGACACCAATTATCAAACACCAACACTGTTTTAAGAGACACCCTTATTTGATCTCACACAAAAACACTTAGACTCAAACAACTAAAGTATCCACAAAGCCGAGACTCAATATAGTGTCCAGATTGCAAATGTCGGTCCATCATAAAGACTGAGGATGTCAATCCTATAGCTACGATCTCTTAAGAACTACTTGTAGAGATAGAAAGAAGGGTCAATTTTTCTCTAAGTATAGTAACATCCAACCAAATATGGAACATTGTGAATTCATAATGCACTTTAGAATTATATCTTATTATCATGAATGAGATGTATATAACCTCCATATGTTTATAGAATTATAACGGTGATCTCTTAACAATGATCATGGTCATCGTGACGAGCTAACAACAGAAAATCTTGTGGGCACAACTCACAGGTAACACAGAACATGTCTTCACCAGGCGATCCAAACAGATCGAGGGTAACCTGAAATGAAGCCTCCTGAGATATCTAAGATCGTCATTGCAACAACATGGTCTATCCACCGGTGTTGCCCGAAGTGATAGACCAGCCCCTCTAGGCACCTGGGTTGAGGGATCAGGAGACACTTCACTCCCAACCAAAAGCATAACAAAATCTCAGGCCCTTGTGCTGCACAATACCTTATGGGTTGTCCAGTGCGGATGAAAGAGTGATCAACCATCATAATCTCATGTTATGCCACTACCTCTAGGCCACGTTTGATGCACATGGATTTCACTGTGCATCAACGTAAATTTGCTGAACTTGTACGGCTTTTCGTGATTCCAGCAAACGCAGGTTTTTTTCCCCGAGTAAAAGGTTGGATCCAGGGTAAAATTACCCTCAGGGTCCGACTTTTTGGCGGAGTCAAATTTTCTGCCCGTTAGGGCTTCCTCATCACCATCGTTCGCTCCAGCCTCCAGCCGTCGACCGCTCGCCGTGCTCTCCACCATCGCCGCTGCTCTGCCTCCAGTCATGTTCGCTCGCCATGCTCTCCACCACCGCCGCTGCTCTGCCTCCAGCCGTCGTCGTGGTATTTCGAAGAAGTTGAGGTACGCCATCCCTATTGTGCGTTCTGTATTTTTCTATTCATCGCTATCTGCTTTTTTCCTTCCGCTGCTTCATGGGTGATCCTTGCCTTCTTCCGTCCTCAATCTCGATGGCCTGAACAACCGTTTTTTTTATCTTTTTGGTTACTATGTGCTATTAAAGCTATCTTATGCATATTCTTTTATCGTTGCCTAGTCCTTTATAACATAGTGAATGATGCAGTACGTACAGAAAACAAGGCAAAGGTGTTTTTGGTTTGTTCTTTATATTTTTCTTTTCCTTTGGCCTGTAATGATCACCAGCATGCACGTCTGCGAATTACTCTGCACTAAGGGCAGAATCTGGAGAGGCGGTTACATATTTTGGCAGTGGAGAACTGTTTTGTTGCTTTTGTTTTGTTATGTTGATCTTCCTTTTGCATTTTCTATGAGATTTAGAGGAAATGGGTGTTGTTCTAATTTCTAAATGAAGAAATGGGAAATCCAACAACCAGATTTAGCATTTAATCATGGGAGTCAATCAATTCATCAAGCTCTATATGTTCCCTCTTTTTCCAGAGTTAAACAGACATAGACGAGATTTTTATTTGATTTTCCCTTGATTGAGTGGCTCTAGATGGTCAATTCTTGTTTTAGAAAGACAATGAACTTAAAGATTCCTGTTGTACTCAGATTTCTTAATCAAATCTGTTTTAGGCAATCCCAACCAAGACTACACACTTAGTGGATATCCCTATCAATGGAAACTTTTCCCTCTTCATCCTAAAAGCTCTTCCCCCTGATTTCTGTGCAGTGGGCTCCAACTGCCCACTCAAGACCACTTGCTTGCAGTGGATCCTGAGACACCAATTTCATCTGCTTTCTCCAGCCATGGGAAGCAGTGGACAGTGTAAGTCAGCTTCAATGGAAATCGTGTTGTTTTTTGTAGGTTAGCCAAATGACTGTGGTTGGCTTAATTCATCTGCGTTTTGTTTTAGGTACATTATCACTGCCAGTGCAATTACTACTCTCTGTGCAACATTGTTGGGTTCAATCCTTCCCCAGGCAAGTTCTTCGCAGCTTGAACAAATAGTTAACCAATGAGATTGCATACCATTGCAATTATTTAGTAATCATGTATTTGCTTGTTTTTTGTCCTGTACATGTAAAACATGTGTTGGAAACAACGTTAATGATTTGTGCTTACTGTTTTTCTAGTACATGTTCCTTATTTTTTATTAGTGAATTTTCCTTGGTATCTATACCTATGTTGATATGTTCTTTCCAATCCTTTGGTAGTTATGTGTTCTCATTGATGGATCTTTTCCATGGTCGTCTTTCATGCTTTCCTCGTTACAGTGAAATGGTTGTTGTTGTTTCATGCCAGTATAGTTTATTTTCTGCCTTTTTCATTTTCATGAAATTAGAAATTAGTGTCCAGGTGCATTTTCTGATTTTTTTTTCATACATATTAGGTTCATCTGTCAATTTTTGACATTTTTTTAGTTTAATTTTTTGAAAGTACATCCTCTGTGTGTGTTTATACATTCTTGCAGTCCTCTTCCAAAAATTTTTCTAATGGCTTTGTTAGTTTTTCTGTGGATTTTAGTCTTCGGTGGTTTGATCCCACAAGCTCCCCTGATTGAAGCTTCGGTTGATTTGAGAAATTTTTATTTGTTTGTTCAAGATTGTGGAGTTAGTTGCACTACTTCGAATTTCAACTAAAAGTTGCAAGTTTGTAGTGAACATTTGTTTTAGCAGCATTAATCTTTGTATAAACTAATGTTTGTGTATTCCATAACTTGTAGATGATTCCAGTGGCTTTGAACGATGTAGCGTTGTAGCGTTTTCAACACACGCGGTTCTACTGACAGGATTCACAGTTTTGCAAGTTTTAATCTATGAAGTAATTGGATCATCTAACGGAACATTCTTTTTTTGCTATCTTCTCCTGGTTTTCGTGCAGTTTTATAGAGGATGGCTTGTTATCAGTTTTAATAGATGATGTTTATAACTTTCTAGCGTTTATGTTGTACATTACACTGGGTTTTATGTAATAACTTTATTATTGAATGACTTTAAATATTTTTTTTATGGCTGAATTGCATATTTGTGTGTAGGTGGTGGACGGTCAGTTGCAGTTTTTGACCATGACAAACAACGGTCAAAAAATTTTTTCTTGAAAAATTTTTCCTGCCTATCAAACTAGGCATTTTTTCCCCTTCAAAAAAGTTCCAGACCATCAAACATGATCTGAAACAAGAACCCTTCTGTCATTTGTTCAGGGTAAAATTACCCTAGAAAAAGTTCTCCCTCTAAAAAATCGGTGCCATCAAACGTGGCCCTAGGGATAAAACCTAAACCTACCACTGGACTCGTTCGCACTCTCATATGTCATTGTTAAGGCATGATGACATTTTCTTATTATGCATTAACATAAAACACCCATAAGAAGCCACTCGTGCACAATTCCTATCAACCTCCCGATGTGCAAGCCGTTATGCATACCATGTGCACACTCAACCTATAAGGGTGTAGGCAAATGTGTATATTTATTTCCTTTGATCTTAATTTAAGGTATTTATCATTTTTCTACTATCAATATAAGCTCAGATTTATATAATGACACCAGCTTCACACCAAGAAGGAGTTAAAAGGGACCACTTTGGGGGCCACCATTGAACTAGGGATTTTTCTTATGAGGAGCAGGAATTTATGCTCTTTATTCCATTAATTGGATAGATACTTAGTCTGATTTTCGCTTTATAACCTCGCTTTCCATCCCACCATTACACTTAGCCTCAATTCATTATGGAATTGACTGAACTGTTACGGAGGGTAGCCTTTGAATGCATCCTCAAAGACTTAAGCTAACAACCTGGTTATATTGCTCCTATTCCGTAGGCCCCGTTTGATGGTCAGGGGAAATACTGTTGAAAAGAGAAAAAATGAAAAAAATGTACGATTTCAACCTGTGTTATCAAACACAGGTTTTTTTTTCCGGTAAAAAGTCGAATCGAGGGTAATTTTTTCCTGAAAAAAAGTCGGACCCTAGAGGGTCCGACTTTTTTGCGAAGATAATTTTTTTGCCCGGCTTCGTCTTCACTCTAGTTCCTCTTCGCTCTCATTCCTAGCGCTGTCTCCAGCCGTCGTCGCCGTGCTCTCCACCACCACCGCTGCTCTGCCTCCAGTCGCGCTGCCGACATCGAGCCCAATCCTTGCACCGCCATTACCCAATGCCAAGACGTCGTCGACAACGAAATCGTTCCGGTCCATGGCCTTTACCCATCTCTGGTTCTCGACCCCTTTAACAATATCAAAGCAATCAACCCAATCATCTGCCGGCTTAGCCTGACCCTTCCTCGCATTCAAGCACTGGAAGCTCTTGCAGCTATAGCGACCCCAACTGACGACCTTATCGGTGACGGGCTTCCATAGAGATGCAGGGAAGGGGAGGAGCGGCTCCACCTTCGGTGCTGGCGGACGCGATAAGTAGCGCCGGCGAGGCAACGGCTCGCACCCTCTGAGCATAAGCTTCTGAGCGAGGCCCCTCTGAGCATGGGCAGGTCTGACCCACCTTGTAGTTCATGTACCGTGCGAGCAAATCCAGGGAGTTGGAGCAAGGGTGACCGATGGAAGCCACCATTTCCGTGATACCCATCTTGGAGTCCTTGCCAAGGGACTCGTAGCCGCTGAGCTCCTTCTGCATCTGGGAGGAGACGTGCTCGGAGATCAGTTCTTGTGTTCTTGGAGGGTTGGGTGCTGCAGGTGAAGAGGCGGGGAGGTAAAGGCGTAAAGTGCCATCAAACAAGGCAATTTTTCCCCTTCAAAAAAGTTTGATCTCCTCAAACATGACCTGAAACCAGAAAAGTGGAATTTTTCCCTCCTCTCATTTACCGTGGAGATTTTACCACTAAAAAAATTCTCCCTCAAAAAAATCTACGCCATCAAACGGGGCCTTAAGGTTATTAAGAACTTCTGCCACAAGGGAAACCACAATTGAAGCAATCACATAGGAAAGGAAAGGGACATAGTAAGTGTAGTAATAGGGACTTGAAGGGCAAGTTCGTCAACAATATTCTCATATGACGTCACAGAATAATGGTTTTAGGTGTACATGTCCATTCCACTTCATCCCCCTAGCATTCATGTCATACATGTACATATATATGCCCAGGGGTGCACATAATAAGGTGCACATAATATGAATATATATATGTATATATATCTATTTCTAGAATTCCCAACTCTCAATGATTACAGATTTCCCTGTGTTCAGTACTATCAGTTTTTACTGCTTTGATAAAATGTAACTAGATGTTTACATTTAATGCACTTTTCTTTCCAAGTGTAAGCATTGTGATGAAAAAGACAAGCTGATGAAGCAAATTACCATATAGCAGAAAGACTTCAAAAGTATAAGTAATAACAATTATAAACAATTATTAGTTAAATGTAAACAGACTGCAATATAGTGCACTAACTGTTTGTTTTACTGCTACAGTTTTTCACTCAATTTTTGCATTAAGAGACTAAAATAGAGAGTCAACTTTTCTCCGTCAAACAAAACAAGGACTTCTAAAAATTTGATATTTAGAGTTACAGGGAAATGTAAACAGACTTTGATGACAGTGTCTTCAATCTTCTTATATATGGTTTATAAATTTCTCTCTAGAATTCAACTTACTGCTTGGGGAGTAGAATTGACCCTAACAAATTTTTTTTTTCAGTCTAAATAACTCCTCTTTCATATTCCTACTTATGTTTTTCAGCTTCTGCAACTGTCCAACGTAAAATAGGATTCATAAGGTGGATGTTACTAGCTAGAGGTCTAATTACTAAAACTAGTTTAGAATCAGTTCAGCTTTATTTCATCAGCACATTCATTAGAAACAAATCTGACCCTACAGCCAAGTATAGACTCTCTAGTGAGTATTTGCATTGGGACTTGTCCTGGTGAACATGACTCCCTAATCCTACATTTCACGCTTTCATTCATGCATTGATACATATTCTCAATCATAAACACTTGATACTTGCATGATATCAAAAGAATAATTCCATGGCACAATACGATTTAGATTCCGCCATATATAACTTAAATAGACAGACATGTTCTTTTCTTTCAAAACTATGTGTTTTATTTCAATGAATACTTTCGTGTAACATCTCTATCAACAATACCAATCGCTAGAATTTCATGAAAAATTCCAAGGAAACTTAGGCTTTCGTGCAACCTTGCTATACCCCATCAAGCCACTTCTCATAAAGAGATATAACTATACAAGGAACCTACCATAGCTATGTTATAAATCATAGGTGGGAGCTTCTGTTGGAAAATATATGTTTCTAGCATGCCACACTTCATACATCGATTTATACCTAGGCATATACACACATTGATTCACTAATATAGACGTGCATATATATATATATATATAAGCAATCAAGGTACAAGGACTACATGCTGCACTCATAGCTGAGTATTCTCATAACTGTCAAGTCAGAAGTGTGTTCCCGTCAACAACCTTCTATACTTCTTGTTTCTCTCCACCTGCCACTAATCTCAACCAAAAAGAGCAGAAATGAGGACCTATCCCTCTCTCTTTCTCAATTTCTCTGTTGCTGGTCTATGACTGCAGCAAAAGGTATGTTTATTTGCTGCAAAACAGGGTTAAATAATCCCTCTTCAAGGCCTCCAAAACTGCTATACAAATTTTGCAGCTTCTTATAGCCTATACACATATTAAAATTAAAAGGAAACGTTGGGCATTACACTTTGTGAGTTTTTTTTATGCATACTCATGTTTCCTACCATTGATTTGTCTCATTGCAGTATAAGGTATTCTGACCTACGAAACCAAACACTCAGGTTAGTTACAATTTGTTCTTGTATGCTTACCGAAGATTAGTTCGTTTAGCGCAACTGTGATGAATCTCACACATGGTAAAATTTCCAATTTTTTTTTCGACCCTAAGGTAAAGTTTGAATAATAATAATAGTATAAAAAACCCCAACATTACAATGTTGATAATACCTGGCGCCTTTCACGTGGAACAAAAGTTTTAGATCCTAGATACACGATTTGCGTGATGACTTGGTGCTTTGTGTTCCAAGCATTTGAGTTTTATGTTTGTTTGTAAAAGTTTTTCTTGATGCACATCTTTCATGTACACATAGGGCTGAAAAGCAACGGTACATTAAAAAAAATAAATTATTCGAGCTTACAGTTTCACTTGCTTGGATGGAACTTTATTATCGGTATTGAAGTTCCAGAACCAGTTAAAAGCTCATTTGTTTCATGTTCGCTTCCTGTTGGAACTTCTCATAAAATTTGGATAAAAGTTGCACTCTACAATGGAATATCGCGTATTCAAACGCGTCCTAAATCAAAGAATACCTCTTGGTGAACCTCAATTATTCTACAAGTTGATGAAAAACTTAACACAACACTTAGTTATAATTATTTACATGTAGTTTCAAACTCAAACTTCACAACGTTTGTCGCCTTAGGCTCTTGGCAGGATGAATTTTTGGATATTAATTAGTTTGTGTTTTGGCTTTTCATAATCAAAGCTATCAATAATTTTGGGGGTACTTTTACTCATTATTTGGGTGATGACTAATTATAACTTTTATTCTCGTATTTTTAAGTAGACAAGCGTTGGATTTTGGGTGAGCACGAGGAGTATTTGAACCTACCGCCCAGTTGGCAATTCTTAATGGGCAGTCCCTTAAGGTATCAGGTCTGCTTTTAGTGTCTTGTAATGATGGGTTCGCTATACTCCAATTTACATATATTGGTACTCTTTAAACCCAATTGTGTCATTAAGGAGACGATTTGGGTATTGTGAACTCTTCATGTTTGTTTAACTAGAAATGTTGTTGGAGTCCGTTTAATTTGAAGGCCTTTCAAGTACAACCCTTCACTTAAGCCAACAGGATTCTAGTCGTCCACATCGGGCAATTGGATGCAGATGACTCGTGGGTTGGCCCGGGCCCTTGACTGACCCAAACCTCTTCAAGTTATTGAATCCATCAAAGAAAAGGAGAAAAGGAAAAGAAGCGCAACCGAGTCCAAACAGGTGTACGAATTACGCCCAGAAATGTTCGCTTTGTGGTGAATCCTGATCAAGATGGATGGAGACAAGTGAAGGTTAAGCAGGGAAGAAGAAAGACGAGGATCCAGCGAATGAGTTCTTTGCTACTTCTGGCTTTCTTGCTTCATCAACTAAAAAGGAAGAAGAGAAAAGAACTGGCCACTATGAAGCTGGTCCAGTCGCCTCTGAGAATCCAGCTTTCACGAGGCACGACGAAGGAAAAGGATCTCTGACTCTGCCTTTTCGAAAAGCGGCCTGGCTTTTTCCTCACGTTAGCCGGAAAAAGCTACCAACTGCAGGCCAGGAGGCATCTTCAGCAGTTATTTGTTTTTGGTTCCCAGGCCATCGACCGGTCATGTTTTGCTTTTTGCTTTTTCTCTTTTTTACCTTGAAGAGGAAAACATAACAAA
This sequence comes from Nymphaea thermarum, assembly GCA_011799765.1. Classification (NCBI taxonomy): domain Eukaryota; kingdom Viridiplantae; phylum Streptophyta; class Magnoliopsida; order Nymphaeales; family Nymphaeaceae; genus Nymphaea; species Nymphaea thermarum. Next base: position 176,143 of record JAANDH010000653.1, on the reverse strand, counting down.
AAATTAGCCGTGTCCATGTGGCGTGAAGTTGAAGGAAATTTTGAAGTTCAAATCACCGTTTCTTCCCAATATGAAGATGAAGAAACTTGAATCGTATTGGAGCATATCGGCCGATATGTGCTGATATAATTCAAGGGCCACATTACATAGTAGTTTTCTTTCTAAAATTGCTCTTAGAATTAATTTAAAAATCTAAAAATGAGATGACACAGTTCGATACGTTATAATACATATAGGCTTACTCTATATCGATAAACAAATCAATATGGTGCTGATTATAAGAATGATTCACCAAAAGTTTAGGTTTAGCCAACTACATTCACTCAATTTGTGCATTATCCGTCCCTATCTTTCTTTGCAGGGTAAGAATCAGACGTGGAAACAAAGGGGCAATCCTGAAATTGACAAATTCAGTAGCTGAAGTCTCAATCCATCCAAAAGATTCTCCAAGAAAAATAAAAAGAAACCGAGAAAACAGGGAGGCCCTCTTCAGACATTATCTCACAAATAAGGACCTGTTTACATCTTTTCTCACGCTTCGGCGTCCAAGAATGTCTGTGCCTGCTTTTAGTCAAAAGGGTCAGTCGAAAATTTCCCAAGACACCGGCCACCTCTAATTAATTTCCTGAATGGTACTCCATTTATTCTCCAAATCTCCACAACACCTATGTACATGACTGATTATTGACGCATAGGACATGGGCAGTATCGTAAATGGCATCGACGATAAAAACCCTTCCAGGGAGAGACCAAGCACATGGGTAATCTGCCGTGTCTCCGTCTTCTTTCTTTGAAAAGGAAGGGAAGGGAGGACGATGAACACTAGGTGCGTTTCAGGGTGTCTGCAGGATGTGGAGGCACCCATCAGGGTGAGCTTCATGAAGCTGTACCAATGGCCGCAATCCGATGCGGAGTTTCTGAAGCTCATTAGCGCGAGGGAGGAGAAGAGCACGGGCGGCAACTCTCGGGCCTCGTGGAGGGGTCGTGAGAGCTACGCCTCCAGGCAGATGTACCTGAGGAGCTACACCTTCTGCAGGAAGGAGGAGACTGTTGCGGAGAAGACCAGGAAGTGGTTGAGCGAGAAGAAGAAGATGAAGGTCGCGAAGAGGAAGACGGGTCCCATGGAGGTTGTGGCCGTCGTGAAGAGGGTGAAGGACAAATCTGTGTCCGGGGTGTGCTCCGTGTTTGAGGTTGTGTTTGAGTGCCTCTTCTCTTGTATGGCTCGGGTGGATGTGGTGGAGTTCTAATGAGGGGGGTTGTAGGGATGGGCAAGAACCAAGTTCAAGTTCCTGACTTGTGTACTTTATCCTATATGAAAGAAGGAAAAGATGGGTTTTCTTCTCTCTCTCTCTCACTCTTCATTTTTTCGTACGCTTTCTTCCTCTTGATGTTACTTTTAGTAGCAGGGATTGAAGTGGAGTGCTTGACTGGTCACTTCTTAGGCTCACTGGAAGATTTAAAGCAGACGAGACTGTCATAGTGCAGAACTGTCTTGTTGGAAAGCACAAATCACTCTTTCTTCCTCTTGTTTATGCAAAGTGTTGGTACATATGAAAAGGCATAACTAGTGACCGATACAGAGGGATCCATGTATATTCCCTCTCAGCTTTCTTGTTCCTGAAGAGATCAACAAAGAAATTTAATTAATGCTGTGCACATGAGCGACAGTTGGAGATCATTCCCTTCAAAACTAGTTACCGTGAGTAGGATTTTAAGAACAACCTGTGTCAACTACAGATTTTGCAGATTTCTGGCCACTTGATGCACAGGGAACACGGAAGACGCAGCTTTGAAAACAGAATGTGTATCCTTTTCTGCAAATGATTATTTCAGTAGACGGATGGTCGTGGAAGGATAGTTAATTCAGAATATTTTTCATACTTTACGATGGTGGATGCAACTTGTTCTTAATGGGTTTGCGTGAATTGTCTTACTTGCAATACAGAGAACAACTGGTCTGGCACTCGTACATGGTGATAGACAAAAGAAGGCCAGGACAAGGAGGGGTGCAGGTGGCATGTGATGTGAAGATGGGGCATCTGGGGTACTCATTGAGTGACGCGATTTTGGGTAGAGAGCCCTTTGGGCAAACCGCAAAAGATTATTGCAAATATCGGAGACTGTGACATCACTTGATATGCTAACCGCTAGTGGTTAGTTTGCTGGGGGGTTGATCCAATCGACTCTCTTCGTGCTCAACCGGCCGATCTTCACAGACGGAGAGTTCATGAACTCGGTTGCATCTATGTTTTGTTCTTGATCCACACGCATGCGGTGGAAAACAGCACCAACCTGAAAATGAACAACTTTGTCTTTTGAAATGCACCAAACTGATAAATATAGGAAAAAAATCAAACCATGGCTTTGGATATGTACCTACACACGAGTTTTGTCCACAAAAATTAATTGAAGTTGGTATTTGGTAGGAGCCACACTTAAATACCGTAGGCGGAGGATGGTTCTACCAGATGATAATATAGAAAGAAAATACCAATCTAAGTAAACCAGCTCAATAACTTCTAGTGCAAGATGTCTCTGAGCTTGTCCGGATCACCAGACCAATCTTATCCGCCGACTTGGAATTTAAGTACTTCGAAAGGATTCCATGCACCTGGCTGAAGGGTTGGACTGAAACAACTTTTTTAAGTTGAAAGATGTAAATAGATTACATTTTTCCAGAACCGATGAACCCATCCGTTTCACACCATCTCAGCTTTCCCTCCAAGGCAAGAAATCTCTGTCTCGGTGCCTCCTGCCTGAGAAAGAAAAACTTAAATGTTCTTCCGGAATTCCCGCACCTTGACAGATCATGAATTTGCCAGAAGTAACTTTTGGTAGCACGGATGAAGGCGATCGCCTCGGCTCTAAGGAGGGATCTGTGCTGGGGATTGATGTGTGGCACCGGTGAAATGGTAAAAAAAATCATACGAAGCTTTCCCCTGAAATATTTTGACAGAATCAAGAAAATGAAAAAATATATAACCCTGAATGGGGATGGATTGATCTAAGGACGTGCTTTTGTGGTGCTTTCTATGGGGGAGTAAATCATCTTGTGGGAAACAAGTTTTCACTGGCTGTAAGAGGGTGTAGATGGCCTTTTTTCTCTTTGATCTTGCTATTTGCCTGTTTCACGTCACACCGTGTTGGACGTTGTCAATCTTTAGGAGTAGTAAACTGCCGGTTCGGCCTTCTCATTAGTTACAGAACTATATACGATAAACGTGAAGTTTGCAGAAACCATGGGCTGGTAAAATTTGGTTCATGTTACAAAACTATTTACATCAAAACGTATCTAGGTTCAATTATTTCACCTTTAAAATTAAACCCAATGCCATGTACTTCATCACATTTATAAGGTCATATTTCATGCCAAAAGAAATGCAGAAAAATAAAAATGAAAAAAGACCTGCATCCTCATGTTCCTAACTTTTAAATAAAACTAGTTCCCTATATAACTATATGTAGATGGTGTCCAAAAGTAATAAAGCAACGAATCCATCGACAAATGTACCCACTACGTATATGTTAATTTTAAAGAGACCAGATGCCAAACCATAATGAACCAAAGGTTTAACTTGACGACTTCCATCATCCATCCCGTTCCAATTTGGACTAAAAGAGTCTTATAGTATATAAAACTTTTGATACCAGAGTTTTTCCGAGTCGTTTTAGTTTATCATTGGCAAATACAGTCTATATACCTCTCGTTTCCATACATTTGATCTCAGCTCTGTGAGTCGATCGATCGTGACTTTTACGTCCCAATTATATTAACCATGTCAAAAGTAAGACCGGCGGGTGCCATTTTGGTGAATGCCCAAATGAATTCATAGTTTGTTTTTCTAACTTGAACATCTGAAAACTTTCTAAGATCAAGTGCAGTACATCTAAAAACTAGTAAGTAGCATAAATTTGTATCCCAGATATACTTTAAATGTAAAAATTAGTACTTTCAAACCATTTTCGCTCTTGAAGAAGTTATAAGCGGCTCTATATAATGTTCATTAGCAGACCGCATATTCTAAAGATTTTTACCCAAACTTATAAATTTCTATCTTCGATTTTTTAGCTAGGACCAAATGAAAGTGGCCTACCAGTACTTCATAATAAGCTACGGTGGCCGCCTTCAAGGATCACACCATCCTTGCAGACTGAAAAACCTCAGGAGTATCGTGAGAGAGAGAGAAAGAGATGACACGAGCAAATACTATAAACTCTTCTGTGTCGTATTGATTGAGAATACAGCAAATATATAGAGAATACATGATGGGAGGTTACAACAAAATATGGAAGATAAAATCTATCAGATCCACAATTATAGGGGATTGACGTTATCAATTAGATCCACAATTATAGGCTCGTCAATCATTATCCAAAATCTTCCTTAACAGTCTCCCGCAATCTGAACGCCGGTTCTATGACGTTGAGATTGTTTCTGAAAGTCGTGAACGTCGTTCCTCCAAGAACCTTTGTCATCCCATCAGCTAGTTGCTCTTTCGTTCGAATGAAGTTCACTTGTATATCTCCCTTATTGATATGATCTCTAACGAAGTGAAAATCAATTTCAACATGTTTGGTACGAGCATGAAAGACTGGATTTGCTGCTAGG